>JASEVX010000383.1:0-153856 GCA_031761405.1 Serripes groenlandicus
ATAATCGGTACGCGGAGAATTTCTTGGATGGAATAAATCGGATTTGAGATTATATATCGGGTATTAAATGACGGGTTAATATTATATAATAAAAATACCTTAAGACTTAAACAAACAGACGACCTTTGAAAACGTTGTGACTAAAGAAGAAATTGCTCAAAACGAACAATTTCTCCTTTTGCCACAATGTTTACAACTCTATTTATATAGTGCTTTCCATATTTCTACTCAGTTGTTTATATACTTTTAATTTAAAGTTCTCTGTTACAGCAGTATGGCAGAGAACGTGTGTCGTAACATATACGAATCACAAGCTAACAAGTTCTGGCAGTTGACTTTGCGATATCCGAATTCAATATAGATATTATAGGAATACATCATTATTTATAAGACGGTATATGACTTGTATATATATATAGGACAATAGTGATAATTACTAGAATAATATTGTTTAAGTTTTATTTCATAACAAAGGGTAACTATTGGATCATTGCTGAAAGTGGGCGAAAATCCTAAACTTTTCATCATAAATTATGAGTTTGCAAAGTTCAGCAAGGCTACAAAGGAGATAGGAAAATGTAAATGCAGATTTGAAATCCGCCGTGGTCGAGTGGTTAGCGTCTAGGCTTTGAATCCGGGTGTCCCGGGTTCGATCTTCAGTCGCGGCACACGGTCATGGTGGAGTGCCCCTGATCAAGGCACATTTTCTAGCCTAGTACTGGTTTGTTTACCTTGGGATCATGAATAAGTGAACTGTTGTCGTGATATAACTGAAATAATGTTGAAAGCGCTGTAAAACCCCATTTAAAACAAAAATTCATTATCATTGAAATTGAAGTTTGGATTTTCTGTTTGCAAAGTGCGGCCAGGCAATAGGAATAGAAAAATGTAAATGCTGATTTCAAATCAAAGATATATTTTGCAAATTGTATGTTCATGTAGGAGAAATGGTTGGATTATTAACATTCAATATAATTAATTATCATTGAAATTGAAGTTTGGATTTTCCTTTTGCAAAATTCGGCCAGGCTACAGGGGCTTGACTCTTGGAATATGAACGTTTAAATGCAGATTTCAAATCATAGGTACCAGTTACCTAGTGTTTATTGCGAGAAAGCCAGGACACACGCGTTTTCCCATGTTTCCTTCAATTTCAACATTTGAGTTATATCACTGACAGTTTCACTTATTCATGATCCCTGGGTAAACAAACCAGTACTAGGCTAGGAAATGTGTCTTTCCCAAGGACATTCTACCATGACCTCAGCGCCGCGGCCGCGTATCAAACCCATATCCACGACGCTAACCACTAGGCCACGGTGGATTCCTATATGTTCATGTAGGAAAGGGCTGGATTATTGAAATGTACTAATAAAATATTATGAACATTGAATGTGGGATTAATAGTATGTATTAAGCTGCTGGAGAAGTGAATGTTCAATCATATAGAAATCTACAACTGACTTTAAAAGATCGTGCGGGATAACAACTATATTGTGAGACGCTTAAGCACCACATACGGCTGGATTTAAATCTTCACTGTTTAACGATAAGTTATAGAAGAAAAATATTTATTTAAAACCTTCAGCCTAGATGCACAGTCTGATATTTATCTACAGATGTTAATACATACGCCTGTGCAGATTCAGTTCATTATACCTTTTCCCATACACTTTGTCATTTGAGTCTCACACCCTATAACGTTGTTAATCATAAGAGTTTGTCCAGTGTGTTTCTTGTATCTGTAACCTACGATTATTTGTGTCATTACATATATATATATATTGTTGGAAAACGCATTTTTCCATATGTCGTGTTCGAAACACTTTCCCACCTGTAGCAGACAGTTTTTGAAAACATTGTGTCGAACAGAATTGCTTAAAACGCAATTTCTCTTTTTGCAACAATGATTTCAACTTTCACAGAAAGTATACCTTTATTTAAAGAGGGCTTCCGTGATTTGACCTAGATGTTTTTACAAATAAATAATCCCCGTCTGCAGCAGATTTCTTTTGAAAACAATGTGACAAAAATATAATTGTTCAAAGCTTTATTTATTATTTTAATACAGTTAGGTTAACTATTGGATCATTGCCGAAAGTGGGCGAAAACGCTAAACTTTTCATTATAAATTATGAGATGCATGTCTATGTACGATTGCGCAGGTTTTCCAAAGTTTTACATCTAAAAAAGTTTTTTATCTCTGGTTTTTACCCCTGGGTCAATTGAATGATTTCTGTGTACAGACGTATCAGTGTCACAGTGTCATATTACATGTTTATTTTCATGTTTATGTTAAATAATTAAAATCGCTATCTTTCCAATGCAAAATATGTTTGTTTGCGTTTAGTAACTTATAGAGTGTTCCCTTTTCCTGTCTGCAGCAGACGACTTTTGAAGACATTGTGACGGAAGGAGAGTGCTCAAAATTAACAATATCTCTTTTTGCCACAATTCTTTAATCTTGATTAAATAATATAAATTCAATTTATAAAGGTTTTCCATATTTTTGGTTAAGGCATTTGGGATCGGTACAGATCCAGATCATCCCTTGCATCAACACAACTGGATCTGAATATGCACTGTTTGGCAATAAGTCCTAGGTTTTCGAAAAACATATATATATTTGAATCATAGGCAGTTAATTATCTACTGTTGTAAACCATACACCTGTGCATCGCAAAAGGTACAATTTTGCGTTTGATTCAGATCAGTATAAGCAATCAGTCTAATTACTATCTACGCTGTTCACATATATAACGTATATAAAGTGAACGGGCTGATCTGAACCTATATTGTTTTCACTTCTACTTGCCGAACCCCGGTAGCTCAGCCACTTTTGATATTGATCATTTATTTAAGGGCGTTTCCTGTTTAAGTTACCAGTACTAATGGTCAATTTGTCCTGACATCAGCTAGTTAGTCGAGCGCCAAGAAGGGTCTTCCTATTGTATACATTTACCAACACATAATTATTATTTATTCACCAATAAGGAAATTAATTACCATAAGACAGTCGTGCAGAGGTCGAGTTCGAGTCCCGTGATGATCACGTTCTGACTTTGGGATTCTCAACACAAACGGCGCGGGCAACAGACATCGAGCGTGATTTATATAAGCTGACCTAATTCGAACACATAATTATTATTTATTCACCAATAAGGAACTTGTTACCATCCGACTACACAGGCGCCATGCTTTTTATATGAGCCACGTCAGACAAAAACAGGGTCTTAATGCACCCGATACTGCGTTGGCATAATACAATACGGATTTGGGGCGAAAATAGGCAGGCTACAATCTAGCTTTTCTGCATTGTTACATTGGCAAAGCGGTCACATCAGGGGCCATCCATTCGTGTGGAAGACATTCGTGCAGATGACAAGTTCGAGTCCCGTGATGAGCGCGTTCTGACTTTGGGACTTTTTATCAAAAACTGCGCGAGTACTGGTTACGTCTCCAGGCAACAGACGTCGAGCGTGATTTATATATATAAGCTGAAAGCTTGTTTCGCTGTTGATGTAAACTAGACTGTCTTTCCGGGCTTTTTTACCATCCATCCATCAAAGTCTGCATTAATTGAGCTAAACGTTTTTCTGTTTGGCAGATTCATTTCAGGATCACACCTATACATTGTGATCAGGAGAACGAAACAATATTTCGAACTTAAATATGATGCGTCTTTTTAGGTATAATCTCCATTTGTCATGCTTTTTCTTCGGCCATTGTCTCAATAAAGTTTCAGTGTATCAATTTCAAACTTGGTATAAAGAAAACTTATGACCTGCAGATATGCATTGCACAAAAAACACAACTCTAGCATGCTTTCGATTGTCTGTCACATGTTTAAGTATGATTCCAATATACAGTTTTGATATTTAGCGTCCACTGAACAGGAAATATTATACTCAAGGGTCGATGCCATGTTTGTCAATCTTTTGTAATTAATGATTTTATTTTGGTTATGACGACTGCCCAGCAAGCACAACTGGGCAATCTTTATATTGGCGACCGATGAATAAATAAACGTTGAAAGCAGAAAAGCTGGTCCCTTTTTCAGTAATTTTATGAATGTTTTTTTTATTGATACCTGTTTGGCTGTGTGTAGATTACTTATGTGGGACCCATATAAGAAGGTGTTGCCCTACTGGGGGCCATATGGGGCTATACATGTGTAAGCCCTGTATTGGTGACCGATGTGGGACCCATCTGGGACCCATATTAGAAAATTCTGCCCTTACTGGACCCACATGGGACCCATGACACAGTTACTTTTCAGAAATATATAAGTTAAAATTATAAAAAATATATATACGTCAAAAACCAAAAAGCTGGGTTTTTTTCTGAAATGTTATGAATGTTCATTTAGTGATACCTTTGTGTGGATTACTATTGATTGAGTACGCGCATATATATTTCATTTGTCGGCAGGTACGTATAAGGCACGAGTATGAATTTTAGTCGTATGCCCATTCACTAGAAGTCGACCCCACGCTGTATAGAACAATGTTAATCTCACAAATATGCCACTACGCAGAGCTCAGTGAAATAGTCAGTGTGCATTTTAAACGCTCGCATCGCCGTTGTTTCTCCTTTTTCCAACATGATAACGATGATCAAAGTGGCTTTCTAATTATAGATCATGTTAGCTTAATATATACGAAAGTAACGCTCATATGTTGTATCAAAGTACCATGGTGTAATGGAGAGCGTGTAGAACTACTGATCATAGACTACTTAAGGACGCGAGTTCGAGTCCCAATAGGAACTGATCTTTTTTTTTATTTTTCTAATTCTTATTTTATGCGATTTGTTAACATTATAGATTTATAATAATTAATTCACTCACATGAAACATAGTTATAATATAAGCCGAAATCCTGGATCCGCCGCTGGTGACGAAAACAAATCGAACTAACAATGTAAATCTCACAAATATGCCATGGGTGTTTTGACAGACTTTACGCAGAGCTCAGTGAAAGAGTTAGTTAAACGCTCGCATCGCCGTTGAAATCCTACATTTACTAAAACTGTCAACTGATAACAAAAATCTCTGGACAAAAATATTAATAATAATAAAATAGACTAAATTGCGCAATAGCATGATCAATTGCATTCATAAATTAGATTTTACAATACATGTTCAAAATAATTCGTTACTTGTACTTTCAGTACTTTGATTTTAAAGCTTGTTACAGGGTTTTACACCAGTACAAAATGTTGTGAGTCCTTGGGATGCAGTCATGTAAAATTAAGAAGTCCCTCCCTAAAAAACAGGGGTCCCAATACATGATACGGAGCCAAATGTTTATTGTTATATTATGTGTAAGCTGTTGTTATACATATTCATGATTATTATGATTTATCATAAATATGTATAAAACAGCTTATGAATTTAAAATGTATTATCAAATTTAATTTATGCTACTTTGGCACAGTAATAATATTGCTAAGCTTTTTTTTCTGTCTCACAACTTGTCTACTTTTTGGTATCGTAAATAAAGGAAAAGAAAAATGCTGATTGTTTAAGTTTTTTTAATTACTGGAATTTTCTAACTTTCTTTCCAATATTCTCCGAAACTGACGTACTTTCATTGCAACATTTCTCCTCAACTTCTAATTCGGGCTTTCTTTTTCCCCATATCGACCGCAAATCCGTTTGTTTTGACAGCGTATCGAATAGTTTTCGGACGTGTAAAAATAGCGATAGCTTCGAAGATAGTGTTTTCCTCCGACGACGATTGGTCAATTCATGTCACGTGTGTACTCCAGAGCTCGCATAATGAGATTCCTAATTCTATTATTAGAAGCAGGGAAAACCAGGTTTTTAACATTTGATGGATGTATAATATAATAATTCCCCCTCCCATGTGAGTTCAGAAAACCTATTAAAAATGCGACTAATTAAAACCTCACTGCACGTGTAATGCTAAACGCTACCTGTTCGAACTCAATTAATATACTGCAAAGTGTAAGACAAGGTGGAGTTATGTCCACTTGGAATTATGTACTGTTTATTTATTTATTTATTGGGGTTTTACGCCGCTTTCAACATTATTTCAGTTATATCACGGCGATAGTTCACTTATTCATGATCTCTGGGTAAACAAACCAGTTCTAGGCTAGAAAATGTGCCTTGCCCAAGGACACTCCACCATGACCGAGGTGCCGCGACTGGGGATCGAACCCGGGACACCCGTTTTCGAAATCCCCGACGCTAACCACTTGACCACAGCTAATTCCATGTACTGTTTATAAACGACTTATTAAACAGACTTAAACAACCTACGGTTTAACTGTTGGCACAACAAATTGTGGTAATCCGAGACTAGCAGACGCTCTTGTGCTTCCTTGTCCAAACTTGACAAGCCTCGAGCACCAATTAACTATTGAAAATGAATATGCAAATGACTGGGGATATAGTTTCAATACAGACAAGTGTAAATTTATCATATTCGGTAAAGACCATAGTAAAATTACGTCGGTTAGATTAGGAATCTCTACCAAAGCTAAAGGAAAAACAGTGAACCATGTTGGTATAATATTAAAGTAACAATTAACTCACTCGCATACTATTAGAAACCGCGTCAGGAAAGGACGGGCCTCTGTTTTCTTTACTAGAATTAAACAACCTTGGAAATGTCAACCCTATTACAATAGGTTCTCTGACGAAAACAATACCGATGTCGTCTGCACTGTACGAATGTGAACTATGGCATTCTTTGTCTTCTACAGATAACCAGAACGTTGAAATGTTGTGCCAAAGAATCAAAGCACTTGACCTCTAGAACACGTACACATATGTTTTTAAGTGTGCTAGGTTGGTACAGCATACAATGTGAAGTTGACAAACGCAAACTAGCTACCCTTCAATGACTGTGTACAATGCGTACGACCTGTCTCACTAAGCAGACTTTTATGTCGAACATACTTGCCCGTCATTTAATACCTGATATATCATATCTAACCCGCTAGTTCTATATACTAGAAATTCTCCGCGTACCCCTTACTGTATAGTCAATAACCCATAATGCAGTGCGCATGCGGCCGCAAGGGAAGTCAACCACTTTTCAATTTCTAGGCTTCAAGAATCAAGTAAAAATTATCGCTATCGATTTATTACTGTATTCTCGTTGTTTTAAATGCTTTTTGCTTTCGCTCGTTTATTTATTGTTCATCCGCATACTTGTGAATTAATTTGTTATTTGTTTACAGGTTTATTGCTGGTTTTGGTGGTTTTATCGTCCTTTTCTTTGCGCAATCGCCGATGTAATTTCCGACTTTGTATTTAGTTTTCATTGTTAACGCATGATAACGATGCCAAAGTCTAACTAGATATATCACTGAAGGTGATAAATACTCCAAAAACAGCACCTTGACTCAAAATATGGCTTCCAACTGACCAACAAAAGGGCCATAACTCTGTAAAGTAACATGCAACTGTAAAATCTTTATGATATGCACATCTCATCTTGGTATAGAAGCTTCATGTAAAAAATTATTTAATTCCACCCAGTGGTTTGTAAGAAATAGGCCGGACAAAATATGACCAACAACTTAATAAGTAAAATATCATGCAATTGTAACCCTCTCTTGGTATAGAAGCTTCATGTAAAAAATTATTGAATTCCACCCAGTGGTTTGTAAGAAATAGGCCGGACAAAATATGGCTTCCGACCGACCGACAGACTGCCCGACACAGTGACTCATATCGGACTCCACTATAGAGCACCGGTCTCTGTTTTTCAGTCTTTGGACTCTTAACTCTAGAGCTCCGCTCACTGATAATCACTCTTCGGAGATGTATTATCAGAGGCCTGTGATTAAACACATGTTTTCGGACATAGTGCATCAGACACCGGTCAAGACCAGGCAACATATGCCGGTCATTAACTCAGACTATCACCCGGGTGTACGTCATGAATGAAGTTGTTAACTCTGAATTTTACCCACCGGGTAACACTCGTCAAGTTTTAAGTACTGGTCATTAGAGGAGAATGTTTAGATCTCCATGTGGTACATCATACTTCACCAGAGATCTATCTCCACCGGTTTGTCATGAGTACAACTGCCAGGTATGTTGAGCACCCTACTCTCTACAGACAGGAGGACACTTTAAAGTTGAGAAGGCATTCTCCAAGTCTGTCACAAAGAGACCAACGTGGTTCTGAGTGTCAGCTCTATAGAGAGACCATTGGCAGCTTATATATCCATCCCAATTCGGGATACAGGATCAAATAAGTTGTAAGGGGAAGGCAGTTGCCCCTGCACATACAGTGAGCTTGGCTCCAGTAGAGAAAAATTATAGAAATTTTGACAAATTCAAGGGCCATAATCCAGTCATGCAAGGGCACATCTGGCTGGTTTTCAAAAGGAACCAAGCTCTCATCAATATCGAACTACTATCTAAGTTTGGTGAAGATGAGATAGTAAATGGAGCCTCTATTGTGTTCACAAGCTGTATTATAGCAATTTTGACAACTTCAAGGGCCATAATCCAGTCATGCAAGGGCACATCTGGCTGGTTTTCGAAAGGAACCGAGTTCTCATCAATATTTAACTACTTTCTGAGTTTGAAGAAGATTAGTTAGTAAATGGAGCCTCTATTGTGTTCACAAGCTCAATTATAGCAATTTTGACAATTTCAAGGCCATAATCCAGTCTTGCATGGGCGGATCTGGCTGGTTTGCAAAAGGAACCGAGCTCTCATGGATATCTAACTATCTGTCTACTGTACATCATCTACTGTATCGCGTTCACAAGCAATTGTTTACGGAAGGACACACGCGCACACGCACGGACACCACACCACGGCATAAACTTAGCTAAAAAAGGAGAAATGGCTTGTTATGAGCATTTTTTCTTTTTGTTTCAACGATTTCAAAAGTCGTCAACTGCTAGAGGCGTCGACATGTGTTTACATGTGGAAACCAGGTTTAATCCGAGGTTGAAGCCACTCAACAAATATTAGTGGAAGACAGTGGTGCAGAGGTAGAGCGTCGGCCTCTCGTATCAAAGGTCCCTAGTTCGAGTCCCGTGATGAGCGGGTCCTGACTTTGGGATTTTTCCACACAAACGGCGCGAGTACTGGTTCGTGCGTGATTAATATAAGCTGAAAGCTTGCTTCGAAATCGATGTAAAATATATGTTTAAATTTAAATTAAATTAAAAACAAGAAAATGTGTCCATGGAACATGGATGCCCCGGTTGGAATGGACGAACAGACAGACGAACAGACGGATGAACAGTTGGTCCAACCTCAAATTGATACAATTTTTTAAACAATGATATGTTGATTGTCATTTGTATGAAGTTTCATAATGATAGGACATCAGGTTCACTAAAATCTAACTTGACCAAAAACTTTAACCTGAGCGGGACGGACGAACGAACGGACGGACGGACTAACAGACCGGAAAACTATATGCCCCTCATACTTCGTATGCCGGGGCATAAAAATTGTATCAGCAAGACGATTATTTGGAGAACCATCTAGGATATAGATCGGTTATATAGTCTGTAATCTCCAATATGTACTAAACAAAAGAAGAAATGCAACAACCTTTCCCGCGATATAATATATATATATATAAGTATTGAACAATGATTAAGTCGAACATCCGTGCTAAAAAAAACATACATTAAGGCGAAAAACGTGTTCAGTTCGCCTTAATGTTTAAGATGTCACAGAAGTCATTTCATTTGTAAAAACAACATTTAACTTTAGGTAATCAAAGACCATACAATAGTTTTTGGGATAGGGGCGTTTCGCCACTATCTCATAGCGAAGCTGCTTTCGAAAAGTCGGATTAAAGCTGCAACCGCAGTCCACATGTGTATACCTACACCAAAATCGAGTTTTGATTGGTTATAATCTGCCTTTTCAACAATTTCATTGGTTCGACCGAATCACAAAACCCTCCGCTTGCATAAATTTATGAGACAAAATAGTTTCTATGAATGAAACTCACTCTGAACTATGGTTGACCTCAATGTCAGTAGTGTGAGGTAACGTCGACCGTTCTGTGACCCCATTAGTTTACAACAGTCGACTTATAGAGAAATGTGCAAAGCACTGTAAATACAATTATTGAAAGGAGTTGAAACCATTGTGGCAAAAGTAGAAATTGCCTACGAAAAGCAATTTCCCCTTTTGTCACAATGTTTTCGATTGTCGTCTGCTGCACATGCGTCTGTAAGCGTCTGTAGGCGGAAAATGGTTACATCCTTCCCATGGAAGCGGAACCCTTTCCGTGATACTATAACAGTTCGAATATTTAAAAAATATTGTTGAAAATGGAGCTATTGCTGACAATGAGCAATTCCTCCTTTTCACACAATGCTTTCAAACACGTTTCAAATTAATTCTTTTCATATTTAAACGTTTTACTATGGACGTTCTTTCCCTCTTTCTCCCTTCCGGACACATTTTGAATAACATGCTAGAGATGAATGATTACGAGCAATTTTGCCTTACATCAAGGGGAAAAATATATAGTTGAAACCTTTGTGGAAAAAGAGGAAATGGTCATGATAAACAATTCTGCAGCCGTCTGCTGCACATGCGTCAAAAAGCGACTGTAAGCGGGAAAGGGTTGAACCGTTCCCGTTATAGCTACTTAGTTACAAACAAATGTTGAAAGTATATTTGCAAACGGAGCAATTGCTGACAATGAGCAATTCCTCCTTTTCAAACAATGCTTTGAAACATGAATCAATTTGTTTCTATAACCTAGATAACGAAAACATTGTCTACAGTTATTATTTTAACCTTTGCCCCTTTTAGACACATTTGACTAACCTTAACAGATGAATGATAATCAACAAGTTTGTCTTTTTCCACAATGTTTTCATCACTATTCAAAATCATACTTTTATTAATTCAGGTCAATAGTTATGCCTTAGTTCAATGTTGTTTGCTGTATATTTTGTCTATGTGGTCAAGGTTAAGGAATACTGTAAACAAACTTGTTACAACATAATTCGTCCAAAGAGAGAGGTCCTACTGTGTATACATGCCATGAAATAATGTTACAAACGGTCTCACCGCTACTGGGGAATTGTTGGTAAAACAGGTCGCGTTTTGTGTTGAATATTCTCATGTGTCGCTGTATGTAGACCCTACTAGGAAATAGAAATTAAATCTACAAATTATAGCCAAGTTAATTTCAACATTGATTGATTGGGATTTTAACGCCGTTTTTAACATTTCTTCAGTCATATCACGGCGGCCAGTTCACCTACTAATGTATTTCCTGGTTTTCTCAAACCAGTACTCCTCACAACAATCTTCCCAAGCAACTGCATGGCTGCGTTTCCACAACCTTCTAGCGATTTTGGGACTAAAATTATAATGTATATGCATTTGCGTTAATTTAAGACTCAACGTTCATCAACGTGTAATATAGTCCTAGATGTATCTGTTGACAAATAAACTAGAAATGTAGTCTAAATAGGTTTTTGAAAATTAACCTTGACGGTCCGGTCCCGTTTCGGAGATACAATTAAATTGCAAATACTTTACAAATACCATAATCTAAGCTGACGTGTTTTGACGCATCGAACCAGTCTTCTGTAATCAATACTTGAGTTGTCTCCGTCTGTAAAGCTTGGAGGTATAATCCGGCGTCCGGCGTCCGGCCGGCTGTCTGCCTGAATGTGCATTCGTCCGTCCGTCATGGATTGCATGTATTGGTTAACACGTTGTTTCTGTATGGCAGATTTATTTCAAAGTGGTCACAATTATACCCGTGTGATCAGGAGAACGGCAAAGTACTAGGTACATAACTCTGGTCTGTTTTTTCAGTTATCTCCATTTTTCCTTATTTAGTTCAACGATTGTCTCAATTAACTTTTATTGTATCAATTTCAAACTTGGTTTGTATGTAACTTATGACCTACAGATTTGCAGTGCACCATTACCATAAATTAAGCATGCTGCGTTTGGAGTGTGTATATTTTTGTCTTTCAATGTTCTCCCTTATTATATGCAACACATGCGTTCCGTGAAATTCCCTTTTTCGTTAATGAGTGCTTCCCCAAGATTTGTACTTCGTCAAATCTAATCTGTTTTTTAGGTGTAAACTCAATTTTTTCATTTCTTCGGTTATTGTCTCAATATATGTCCAATATATCAATTTAAGACTTGGTGTATAGGAAACTCCGAGCTGCAATTGTGCAGTGCAAAAGAAACATAACTCTATCATGCTTTCGATCGTCTTTAATTTATCAGCATGATTACAATATACATTGTGGATCTTTAGTGATTTCTGAACTAGAAATATTTTAATTAAGGGTAGCTGCTCGGGTTTTTTTTGTCAATCTTTTGTCCTTCGATATTTTGTTTATACAAGAAAAGGGTAAAACTTTGACAAATGAGGTATATGTTATTGGCAGGCAATATGTGTTGCTTCAAACATTTTTGGTTTGGTTTGTTTAAAGGTCATTGTTTCATTTCAATGTTTGTCCATATGATCTATGCCATATGTTTTCAATTTACATATGCCCCCTATACCATCAGCGCTTTGATTAAGAAAACATGACTATGATCGTTCTTGTTATATTAGTATAAGATATAGGGGCCATTGAAAAGGGGGCCTATTTCTCGATCCCATCACTTAAGTGCAATTTTGTTTTAGTCTTTAATTTCTCAAAATCGGTCGATAGTTTTCTCTTATGAACAGCAACATGACGTAATACAACTCATCGAAGCTGAACCACTCAATACACATAGCTAATTGGTTGACTCAGAACAACCAGCTAGATATTCGGTTTTGAGTAGTTGAGCTACGATCCAGATCAACTAATTCGCAATGTCTTTTCAGTGGCGGAGCTACGACCCAGATAAACCAACTTGCTTTGATTTTTTTCAGTGGTTAAGCTACGATCTACGACCCAGATAAACCAATTTGATATGCATTTTGAGTGATTGAACTACGATCTACGATCCAGATCAACCAATTCGCAATGTTTTTTCATTGAATGAGCTAGAATCTATGACCCAGATCAACCAATTCGCTACGTGTTTTGAGTGGTTGAGCTACGATCTACGACCTAGATCAACCAATTCGCTAAGTTTTCCCCAGAAAATTGGTTAATCTGGGTCTCAGATCGTAGCTCAACCACTCAAAACAGTTGTAGAATGTGTTGATCTGGGTCGTAGATTATAGCTCAGCCACTTGAAAATCATTGCGAATTGGTTTATCTGGTTCGAAGAGCGTAGCTCAGCCACTGACAAAACTTAGCGAATTGGTTGATCTAGGTCGTAGATGGGTATAGCTAGATACCGAAAACAACGTTGTTTTCGCGGAAACAACATTTTTTTACGAATACAACTTTTTATATGACTATAAAGCCCATATAACCCTATTTTTTCATCAAATATCATTTAATAAACACATGCCAAATACATTTTTAACAAAAAAAATCCATTTTTTAACATTATTTTGTACTTATTATAGAAAAATATGTATTTCGGTTTCGGCATAGGCTAAAACCCATATAAATGCGTAGATTATGCTGGTGGAACGGAAATATGATTTGTCAGTGGCTGACTTTGTGTTTTGAGTGGTTGATCTACGATCTACGACCCAGATCAACCAATTCGCAATATTATTTCAGTGGCTGAGCTACGACCTACGATCCATATCAACCAATTTGCAATGTTTGTTCAGTGAATAAGCTACGATCTACGACTAAGCTACGATCTACGACCCAGATCAACCATTTCGCAATGGTATTTTTTGTTTCAGTGGCGGAGCTACGATTCTACAATTGTTTTGAGTGGTTGAGTTACGATCTGAGACCCAGATCAACCAATTTTCTATGATTTGTCAGTGGCTGACTGTGTTTTGAGTGGTTGAGCTATGATCTACGACCCAGATCAACCAATTCGCAATATTTGTTTCAGTGGCTGAGCTACGATCTACGATCCATATCAACCAATTCGCAATGTATGTTCAGTGACTAAGCTACGATCTACGACCAAGATCAGCCAATTCGCAATGTTTTTTCAGTGACTAAGCTACGATCTACGACCCAGATCAACCATTTCGCAATGGGGGTTTTCAGTGACTGAGCTACGATCTACGACCCAGATCAACTAATTAGTTTTGTGTTTTGAGTGGTCGAGCATGATTTTTCAGTGGCTGAGCTACGATATACGACCAAGATCAACAAATTCGCTATGTTTCTTCACTTGCTGAGCTACGATCTACGACTGAGATCAACCAATTTGCAATGTTTTTGTTAGAGGGTGAGCTACGATCTACGACCCAGGTCAACCAATTTTCTGTTTTGTCAGTGGCTGATCTGAAATTACGACCCAAATCCACAAATTAGCTATGGCGACCAGTTTCAGTTTTTAAATATTTTTACTGTATCTGTCCTTCTTTGCAGACGACACAACATTGAGACGCTTTAGGCGATGAGTTTCAAAATGTTTAAACACTTTTACTGTATCCGTCCTTCTTAGCAGACAACACAACATTGAGGCGCTTTAGGCTTCAGTGTCACACCGGTACTCTGTGAGAATGTTCCAATAGGGCAGACACCGGGGAATCTGTACCTTCTGTACAATAGTAACCAAGGGGACATATGTCTTTACCGGTGTGGGAGCTATTGTCACTTCCGTTTACCTGAAAGGGATACAAATCTGATAAGCTGCTTAAATATTCTAGAATTATCTTTAACCTTTTCCCACATAAAACTAGAACTATCACTGAAGATGATAAATACCCCCTAAACAGCAACTTGACCTACACCATAACTTAATAAGTAAAAGGGCCATAACTCTGTAAAATAAAATGCAATTGTAACCCATTTAGGATATGCACATCTCCTCTTGGTATAAAAGCTTCAGGTAAAATTTTATTGAATTCCACCCAGTAATTTGTAAGAAATAGGCCGGACAAAATATGGCTTCCGGCCGGCCGACCGACGACCGACAGACAGACAGCCCGACACAGTGACTCCTATATACCCCCTCTTTTTTGAAGGGGGTATAATAATTCTGCAGCAAACTACATTGAAAGCATCCATGAACAAAATATTAAAAGATCTCTTTAAATGAAAGTAAAATTATTAAATAGTGTGGAAAACACTGTGGCAAATGGAGAATTTGCTCAATATAATCATGCAATTTCACCTTTTGCCAGTGTTTTCAAAAGAAGTATGCTGCAGCGGAGTGAAAATGTGTCTGCAAGTGGGAAACAATTAATTAACATAATTCATTACCGCTATTTAAATTTTTTACAATGCAGGTAGAGCAAATATTTAACCCTTTCCCAATTACAATAAATCTGCAGCAGATAACTAAGATAATATATTGAAACTCCCTATAAATGAAAATGTAATGATAAAGTAGAGTTGAAAGTATTGTTGCAAAAGGAAAGATTATTCTTATAATCAATATAATATTTTTCTACAATATTTCCAAGGATTTATGCTGCAAATGCATCAAAATGCTTCTGCAAGTGATAACTAATAACGAAATTTTTAGAATAAACCCAACAAAAATTTAGTTTGAAATTTGAAACATAGGGAAATATACTTAATTAATGTAAGTAGTTTCTCTTTTCCTCATAATGTTTTCAAATAATCTGCTGCAGAGCCTTCAAAGATGATCTGCATCATGGGAAAGATTTAAGTGATTTCATATATGTATTATAAAAGAACAACCTCTTCATAACAAGAAGAACCTCTAGTTAGTAAATCAGGAAATATGTATGTTACTGATTTCTGAACATATGAAGAACTTTGTATGAGTTATTGGATCCACTGTGGTCGAGTGGTTAGCGTCGGGGATTTGGAACCGAGTTTCCTGGGTTCAATCCCCAATGCGGCACAAAGGTCGTGGTGGAGTGCCCTTGGGCAAGGCACATTTCCTAGCCTAGTACTGGTTATTATCCAGGGATCATGAATAAATGAACTGTCTCTGTGATATAACTGAAATAATGTGGAAAACGGCGTAAAACTCCAATAAAACATTTTTCACAAACATTACTAAAATATCATAATACATTTCTAAGATATAGTCATACATAAAGATACAAATATAATAGCTCTAAAAATGTGTTTAGTGTTCACTTTTTTCGACATTGATTGATTAATTGATTGGGGTTTAACGCCGTTTTCAAAAAACAAGAGGGCCATGATGGCCCTGGAATCGCTCACCTGATCTTTTTTTCTTCACTTTAGCTATAAAAGCCCCGCCCCTGGCAGCCATAGTTTCCGACCAATCAAATTGGCTTGAAGGAATCTGATAGAGGGTCACCCTAGGAACATTTCTACAAATTTATTTGAAAATCAGCCTGACACTTTTGGTGGAGAAGATTTTTTAAGTTTTCACTATAGCCATATAATGCAAAATAGCCCTGCCCACTGG
This sequence comes from Serripes groenlandicus, assembly GCA_031761405.1. NCBI lineage: Eukaryota > Metazoa > Mollusca > Bivalvia > Cardiida > Cardiidae > Serripes > Serripes groenlandicus. The sequence continues at coordinate 16,385 of JASEVX010000383.1, forward strand.
CGGCGATGTTTTTTTACCAATCAACATGGCTTGAAGGAATCTGAAAGTGGGTTATCCAGGGAACATTTCTACAAAATTATTTGAAAACCGGCCTGACACTTTCGGAAGAAGAAGATTTTTTAAGTTTTCACTATAGCCATATAAGGCAAAATAGCCCTGCCCCCCTGGCGGCCATGTTTTTCGACCAATCAACTTGGATTGAAGGAATCTGATAGAGGGTCATCCAAGGAACATTTCTATAAAATTATTTGAAAATCGGCCTGACACTTTCGGAGGAGAAGATTTTAAGTTTTCACTATAGCCATATAAGGCAAAATAGCCCTGCCCCCCTGGCGGCCATGTTTTTCTACCAATCAACTTGGATTGAAGGAATCTGATAGAGGGTCATCCTAGGAACATTTCTACAAAATTATTTGAAAATCAGCCTGACACTTTCGGAGGAGAAGATTTTTTAAGTTTTCACTATAGCCATATAAGGCAAAATAGCCCCGCCCCCCTGGTGGCCATGTTTTTTGACCAATCAACATGGCTGGAAGGAATCTAATAGAAGGTCATCCAAGGAGCATTTCTACAAAATTATTTGAAAATCTGCCAACCAGTTTGGGAGAAGAACATTTTTTAAGTTTTCACTTTAACCATATAAGGCAAAATAGCCCTGCCCACTGGAGGCCATGTTTTTCAACCAATTAACATGGCTTGAAGGAATCTGATAGTGGGTCACTTAAGGAACATTTCTACAAAATTATTTGAAAATCAGCCCGACAATTTCGGAGGAGAAGATTTTAAGTTTTCACTATAGCCATATAAGGCAAAATAGCCCCGCCCCCCATCGCGGCCATGTTTTTCGACCAATCAACAATCTTGAAGGAATCTGATAGAGGGTCATCCAAGGAACAAAGTTATTTGAAAATCTGCCAACCAGAAGATTTTTTTTTTCATTTCGTTGCCATGGAAACCAGAATTCTGCATGGATCTCACAAATTTGAAGGAAATCTGGTGAGGTCATTGAGAGGATGCTTTCTGTGAAGTTTCATCCCAATTGACCCACTGGTTACTGAGAAGAAGAAGTTGACGGACAACGCACGACGGACATCGCACGACGTTCGACAGACAACGCACGCCAGACGCCGGACAAAAGGCGATCACAATAACTCACCTTGAGCAAAGCTCAGGTGAGCTAAACATCAGTCATATCACAGCGACAAGTTCACCTACTTATATGTTTCCTGGTTTTCTCACACCAGTACTCCACACAACATACTTTCAATGTTTTCCACATAGACTGTTAGCCCATTGGTGAAAGACAAATGACGTTTGTCACAGTGGCTTTTGTCAATCTTTTTTCAACATATATCAATTTTGCAGCAGATATCATTGAAAACTTTTTGAGTCATTTTGAGCAATAGTTCCTTTTGTAACAATGCTAAATTAACCCTTTCCCATATACAGACGCTTTCTGATGCCTCTGCAGCAGAAGACTTTTACAAACATTGTGACAAAAGAAGAAATTGCCCAAATTGAGTAATTTCTCCTTTTGCCTCAATGATTTCATCTCTTTTCCATAATTATTCCTTTATAGATTTATCCGTGTGTTTGCATTGATACTTTCAAAGTTGTCTGCTGGAGATTGTTTGTATGTGGGGAATGGTTAAAAAAAGTTGTCTACTGCAGATTGTTTGTATGTGGGGAATGGTTAAAAAAGGTTGTCTGCTGGAGATTTTTTGTATGTGGAAAAAGGTTAAAATAGGTTGTCTACTGCAGATTGATTGTATGTGGGAAAAGGTTAAAAAAGTTGTCTACTGCAGATGCATCAAAAAGATGGATTACATTGTGATTGACTGGTGTTACCATCTCAGCTCCTCCTGTACAGTAATAACCTGCACTACAGTTTCCAGTCGAAGCGGACAGTCCAGTCGTCTCATAGTACTGGCCTGCAGAACATGGTGTGCAGTCTGTGTCAAGGACGTTGTTAAGGGCGTTGCTGTAGGTACCAATGGGACATGGGTCTGGGATACTGGTGTATAAGCTCCACAATAATGGCCCACCATATAGTCAGTAGGTGTGGTAATGATTACATCTGGAAAATGAGATTTTGGATTGAAGATTTCATCCATAGAACCTTTGATTGCTAAAAGTGATCAGCATTCTGTTAAAGACGATTTGTTGAAAATTTCAAAATGACTAATTTCTCTTTTTTCTACTGTTACCAATCCTGTTTCTGAATGACTTAGGCAAGCCATCCAGGGGAAAGTCATATGCATTGGCTGCTGAATACAGGTGACATCACACATATTTTATAACAACTAGTCATCACGCATATTTTATGAAAATGATAAATGAGCCGTACTATGAGAAAACCAACATTGTGGAATCTGTGTAAAGTTATCGACCGGATCAACCTTAGCATCACCCGGACAGACACTTTTCGCCTCCTTTGGTTTTTCTGTTTCAGGTATCATTACTCTATACCTCTATCGCACTGAGACAGAAAGTGTTGGCCCGGATTAGCCTGCATGGACTGCGCAGGATGATCTGGCTTGATACCTTACGAAGAGGCCATAATGTTGGTTTTCTCGTGGAACAGCTCAAATCATATATGTGACAATTAGTCATCACACATACTTTATAACAATAAGTCAACACACATATTTTATCACCAACATTTCGTGACATCAAGAAATCATATTTGTGGCAAATAAGGTACCATACATATTATCTGACAATATTATCACAAAACATTGCAATTAAAAGAAGTTATTACATACATTTAACACTTTCCCAAATACAGCATGTCTGCACCAAATGCCTTTGAAAACATGCTCACAAACATATGCAAAATATCTATCAGGGGAAGTTTACTTATTAAATAGAGTTGAAAACACTCTGACAAAAGGTGAAATTGCTCATTATGATCATCTATATGTGGGAAACGGTTAATGACAATAAGTTATCAAGCATAATTTACAACAATAAGTCATCATGCATATAATATGACGAGAAGCCATCACGCATATTTTATGACAAGAAGTCATCACACATATTATATGACAATAAGTCATTACACTTATTTTATGAAGACAATAAGTCATCCCATATTTCATGACAATAAGTCATCGCATATTTTATGACAATAAGTAATCATATATTTTATGACAATAAGTCATCACATATTTTATGACAATAAGTAACGGGTAATCACATATTTTATGACAATATGTCATCAGGCATATTCTATGACAGTAAGATATCAGGAAAGTCTTTTCTTGAAAATAACGTACATTTTTGATTTGACAACTGAGTGATCAAGTGATAACAAAGATAGTTGACAAGATTATTGATTGAAGTGTGATTATCCCTTTCCCTGATATAGACGCTTTTTGACGCCTCTGTGGCAAATGACTTTTTGAAAACATGACAACAATAGAAGAAATTGCTCAAAATGATCAATTTCTCCTTTTGTTACCATGTTTTTAACTCTATTCAGTTATTGTATAATTATTTAAAGGTAGTTCCAAAAATATTCAGGTAAGTTTTCAAAGTCGTCTGCTGCAGATTTGATGCATATGTAAAAGGGTTAAACATATTGTCAACATTATATGGCAGCAGAGACGTGCAAGCTAGTATCTGCTTGTTCTACTTTTAAAATACATCAGTGTCTTATTCAAATATTTGGTTCACCCTTTACCTGATACAGACAACTTCACATGCTTCTGCAGGATACAAATCTGAAGACATTGTGGGAAAATGAGAAATTTGTGAAAATGATTAATTTCTCCTTTTCCAACAATGATTTCTACTTTGTATCAATTGGACTATATTTCAAATTGTACATATGTAACAGTTTTATTGTAAGAGACTTTTCCTGTCAGATGAATGCCCAATACACATAAACAAGAGGCCCAAGAGGGCCAGTATCGCTCCACGGCCATAAGGCAAAAATAAAATCTCCAAACAGCCCTGCCCCCTGGTGGCTATGTTTTTTACCAACCACCATGGCTTAAAGGAATCTTGTAGAGTGTCATGCAAGGAATGTTTCTGCAAAATTCTTTGAAAATTGGACTGACACTTTCGGAGGAGAGGATATTTTAAGTTTTCACTATAGCCATTAAGGCAAAATAGCCCCACCCCCTGGCAGCCATATTTTTCGCCCAATCAACATTTCTTGAAGGAATCTGATAAAGGGTCACCCAAGGAACATTTCTACAAAATTATTTGAAAATCCGCCTGACACTTTTGGAGAAGAAGATTTTTTAAGTTCTCACTATTTTTTTCTTTCGGTTGTCATGGAAACCATAATTTCGAATGGATCAAAAAAAATTGAAGGAATTTAGTAGAGGACATTGAGAGGATGCTTCCCGTGAAGTTTCAACCAAATTGGCCAAGTGGTTAGGGAGAAGAAGTCGTTTAAAGGAAAAAGTTTACGCACGCACGGACGCACGACGGACAATTCGCCATGACATAAGCTCGACTGGCTTTCACCCAGTGGAGCTAAAAACACATATTCTACCTCCACAGTAGCTACCAGCTGTACAATTGGTGCAGTCTGTGGCCTTATCATTAAGAATGATGTTGGAGAAAATGCCGGCAAGACATGCAGTTGGCTGATAACCTTCCAGACAGTAGTGGCCCACAAGGCAGTCATTCTGTGTGGATGTGTTGCTTGTATTGGTGCAATAGTAACCAGCAGTTCAGTTTCCTGTGGTAAAATAATAACAATTGATTGATTGGAGATTAGAGCCTAACACTGTTTTCAACAATTTTCAAGTCATATCACGGCTGCCAGTTCACAAACTGTTTCCTAGCTTTCTCACACCAGTACTCCACACAACATACTTTCCAAGCAACAGGCTGCTTTTCCACATAGACTGTCAGCCAATTGGTGAAGACCAATGACGCATGTCACAGTGACTTTTGTCAAACGTTGGAAAGAATGTTGGTCGAGCTGGGATTCAAACTCACAAAGTGTATCAATAACAAACAACATCAAAGAGGTATTCATTGATTACAAAGTTCATTTACATAACAGCTAAATTTCAATAATAAACTTTCTATTCAAATTCAGCATCTGAGCAAGTAAGTATCAATAGATGCATCAATGGTGCAAGTTTGTTCAATTTTACACTTTTTACTTGTATAGAATTTGAGAAATTATTCGTTTTAAAAAATAAGTTTTTAGAAAGAGACTTTTCTTTAGATTACCAACAACAAAGGTCTAATTGATTATTAAGAAAGATATTCTAAGATCTGTTTAATCCTCTTTATATAGACCAATGAATGTAGCATACAAATATATACCTGTAGGCACAGCGAGGCCTGGGGTTTCACAGTACTTTCCACTATCACAGGCAGTTGGGTATGTTGAGCCTTGTGGACAGTAATAGCCTATAGGGAATATACCTTCTGATGTCATATCAAAACTCGTACAAACACAATCTCACGTCGGAGCACAGGTATTGTTGGAATATGGCAAACTGTAGTACATAAATTTGTAAAGATTCTGAAACATATTAATTAAAACTGTAACAAATATTAATAAGGTCAGCCTTATGCACATAACTGGTTATATAATATAAATTATAAAATTTGAGCTGGATACCTTCACAGATGATTGGCACTAAAACCAAATATACCTTTACTTTTTACCCACCTGCAGAAGCATTCGGACACAAATGAAGCATACAAGATATAAAACAAGACAAATTTTTGACCCAAAGCATCAAAAAGAAGTCACAATATTTCGTTGCACATAAAAACCTAAAAGAAAATACATTTAAATCCACAAACATTAGACAAATTTAATCTGTAGTTAGTAATGCAGATATCGGTATTTGAAGATTTAAGTATTATGTAGGATATTTAAACTGGCAGAGTCTGTGTTTTAAGTGAATGTGATGATTTAGAGTTAAACTGATCATGAAAAGTGACGTATAAGACGAACACTAACATAAATGGACAAGAGGCCCTGTTATGATAATTTTTTGTCAAATAATGCAGACACACAGAAAATCTGTTTTTGTTTTGTATTAGTAAGTCACGATAGAGGATAAGGGTTTAACCACTTCCCACATAAAACAAATCTGCAGCAGACGACTTTGAAATTATCAAGTACAAAATATAAAAAATCTATAAAATGATAGTATGATTACTGAAAAGTGTTGAAATTGTTGTGGCAATGGAGCAATTGCTCATATTTCACCTTTTGCCACAATGATTTCAAAAGTCGTCATGATTGCTCAATATCAGCAATTTCTCCTTTTACCACATTGATTTCAATGATGTTTAACCAGACCGACTTTGAAATCATCAAATACAAAACATAGATAATCTCTATAAATGATAGTAAGATAATTGAAAAGAGTTGTTGTGGCAATGGAGCAATTGCTCATATTTCACCTTTTGCCACAATGATTTCAAAAGTCGTCTGTTGCAGAGGCACTGTAAGGGTATATACTCGTATGTGGAAAAGGGTTAAAACCATTAATGGAGAAAATTAAACTCATTATGAATGAATGAATGAATGTATATTGTTTTATGGCGCATCGACAGCTAAGGTCATTTAGCGCGCAATTAAATTTAATTATTCATGATCCCTGGGTAAACAAACCAGTACTAGGCTAGAAATTGTGCCTTGCCCAAGTGCACTCCACCATGACCGTAGTGCCGTGACTGAGGATCGAACACAATTATTTCAAACGTCGTTTGTTGCAGAGGCTCAGAAAGGGTATATACTTGTATGTGGGAAAGGGTTAAAACCATAAATGGAGAAAAATTAAGCTTATAACGAGCAATTTCACCTTTTGCCACAATGATTTCAAAAGTCGTCGGCAGCAGAGGCTCATAAAGGATATATACTTGTATGTTGGAAAGTGTTAAAACCGTAAATGGAGATAATTAAGCTTATTATGAGCAATTTCACCTTTTGCCACAATGATTTCAAAAGTCGTCTGTTGCAGAGGCACAGTAAGGGTATATACTTGTATGTGGGAAAGGGTTGAAACCGTTAATGGAGAAAATTAAACTCATTATGAACAAATTCACCTTTTTCCACAATGATTTCAAAAGTCGTCTGTTGCAGAGGCACAGTAAGGATATATACTTGTATGTGGGAAAGGGTTAAAACCGTTAATGCTCACAAACATATGCAAAATATCTATCAAGGGAAGTTTACTTATTAAATAGAGTTGAAAACACTGTGACAAAAGGTGAAATTGCTCATTATGAGCATCTATATGTAGGGAAGGGTTAATCACAATAAGTTATCAAGCATAATTTACAACAATAAGTCATCATGCATATAATATGACAATAAGTCATCTCATATAATTAGCGACAATAAGTCATCATGCATATTATATGATGAGAAGCCATCACGCATATTTTATGACAAGAAGTCATCACACATATTATATGACAAGAAGTCATTACACATATTATATGAAGACAACAAGTCATCCCATATATCATGACAATAAGTCATCCCATAATTTATGACAATAAGTCATCGCATATTTTATGATGATAAGTAATCATATATTTTATGACAATAAGTCATTACACATATTTTATGAAGACAATAAGTCATTACACATATTTTATGAAGACAATAAGTCATCCCACATTTCATGACAATAAGTCATCGCATATTTTATGACAATATTTAGTAATCATATATTTTATGAAAAAGTCAACGCATATTTTATGACAATAAGTCAACGCATATTTTATGATAATAAGTAACTGGTAATCACATATTTTATGACAATATATCATCAGGCATATTCTATGCCAGTAAGATATCAGGAGTCTTTTCTTGAAAATAACGTACATTTTTGATTTGACAACTGAGTGATCAAGTGATAACAAAGATAGTTGACAAGATTATTGATTGAAGTGTGATTATCCCTTTCCCTGATATAGACGCTTTTTGATGCCTCTGTGGCAAATGACTTATTGAAAACATGACAACAATAGAAGAAATTGCTCAAAATAATCAATTTCTCCTTTTGTTACCATGTTTTCAACTCTATTCAGTTATTGTACAATCATTTAAAGGTAGTTCCCAAAATATTCAGGTAAGTTTTCAAAGTCGTCTGCTGCAGATTTGATGCATATGGAAAAGGGTTAAACATATTGTTAACATTATATGGCAGCAGAAATGTGCAAGCTAGTATCTGCTTGTTCTACTTTTAAAATACATCAGTGTCTTATTCAAATCTCTGGTTAACCCTTTACCTGATACAGACAACTTCACATGCTTCTGCAGGATACAAATCTGAAAACATTGTGGGAAAATGAGAAATTGGTGAAAATGATTAGTTTCTCCTTTTCTAACAATGATTTCTCATTTGTATCAATTGGACTATATTTCAAATTGTACATATGTAACAGTTTTATTGTAAGAGACTTTTCCTGTCAGATGAATGCCAAATACACATAACAAGAGGGCCATGATGGCCCTGGAATCGCTCACCTGATTTTTTTTTTCACTTTAGCTATATAAGCCCCGCCCCCTGGCAGCCATAGTTTCCGACCAATCAACTTGGCTTGAAGGAATCTGATAGAGGGTCACCCTAGGAACAGTTTTACAAAATTATTTGAAAATCGGCCAGACACTTTTGGAGGAGAAGATGTTTTAAGTTTTCACTATAGCCATATAAGGCAAAATAGCCCTGCCCACTGGCGGCCATGTTTTTTTACCAATCAACATGGCTTGAAGGAATCTGAAAGAGGGTCATCCAAGGAATATTTCTACAAAATTATTTGAAAATCAGTCTGACACTTTCGCAGAAGAAGATTTTTTAAGTTTTCACTATAGCCATATAAGGCAAAAGAGCCACGCCCCCCCTGGCGGCCATGTTTTTCGTCAAATCAACTTGGCTTGAAGGAATCTGATAGAGGGTCATCCAAGGAACATTTCTACAAAATTATTTGAAAATCAGCCTTACACTTTCGGAGAAGAAGATTTTTTAAGTTTTCACTTTGGCCATATAAGGCAAAATAGCCCCGCCCCCTGGCGGCCATGTTTTTCGACCAATCAACATGGCTTGAAGCCATCTGATAGAGGGTCACCCAAGGAACATTTCTACAAAATGATTTAACAAGAGGCCCAAGAGGGCCAGTATCGCTCCACGGCCATAAGGCAAAAATTAAATCTCCAAACAGCCCTGCCCCCTAGTGGCCATATTTTTTACCAACCACCATGGCTTAAAGGAATCTTGTGGAATGTCACCCAAGGAATGTTTCTGCAAAATTATTTTTAAGTTTTCACAATAGCCATATAAGGCAAAATAGCCCCACCCCATGGCGGCCATATTTTTGAACCAATCAACATGGCTTGAAGGAATCTGATAGAGGGTCACCCAAAGAACATTTCTACAAAATTATTTGAAAATCGGCTGAACACTTTCGGAGAAGAAGATTTTTTAAGTTTTCACTATGGTCATATAAGGCAAAATAGCCCCGCCCTCTGGCGACCATGTTTTTCGACCAATCAACATTTCTTGAAGGAATCTAATAAAGGGTCACCCAAGGAACATTTCTACAAAATTATTTGAAAATCGGCTGAACACTTTCAGAGAAGAAGATTTTTTAAGTTTTCACTATTTTTTTCTTATGGTTGCCATGGAAACCAGAATTATGGATGGATCAAAGAAATTTGAAGGAATTTAAGAGAGGACATTGAGAGGATGCTTCCTATGAAGTTTCAACCAAATTAGCCAAGTGGTTAGTGAGAAGAAGTCGTTTAAAGGAAAAAGTTTACACACGCACGCACGCACGCACGCACGCACGCACAACGGACAATTCGCCATGACATAAGCTCGACTGGCTTTCAGCCAGACACTTATGGAGGAGAAGATTTTTTAAGTTTTCACTATAGCCATAAAAGGCAAAATAGCCCTGCACCCTGGCGGCCATGTTTTTCGACCAATCAACATGGCTTGAAGGAATCTGATAGAGGGTCATCTAAGGAACATTTCTACAAAATTATTTGAAAATCTGCCAACCAGTTTGGGAGAAGAAGAATTTTGTTTTTTCGGTTTCGTTGCCATAAAAACCAGAATTTTGCATGGATCCAAAAAATTTGAAGGAATTCTTGTGAAGTCATTGAGAGGATGCTTTCTGTGAAGTTTCATCCAAATTGATTACTGAGGAGAAGAAGTTGACGCACGACGCACTCCGGACAAAAGGCGATCACAATAACTCACCTTGAGCAAAGCTCAGGTGAGCTAAAAAACACATATCCTACCTCCACAGTAGCTACCAGCTGTACAATTGGTGCAGTCTGTGGCCTCATCATTAAGAATGATGTTGGAGAAAGTGCTGGCCAGACATGCAGTGGGCTGATAACCTTCCAGACAGTAGTGGCCCACAAGGCAGTCATTCTGTGTGGATGTGTTGCTTGTATTGGTGCAATAGTAACCAGCAGTTCAGTTTCCTGTGGTAAAATAATAACAATTGATTGATTGATTGGAGATTAGAGCTTAACACTGTTTTCAACAATTTTCAAGTCATATCACAGCTGCCAGTTCACAAACTGTTTCCTAGCTTTCTCACACCAGTACTCCACACAACATACTTTCCAAGCAACAGGCTGCTTTTCCCCATAGACTGTCAGCCCATTCGTGAAAGACAAATGACGCATGTCACAGTGACTTTTGTCAAACGTTGGAAAGAATGTTGGTCGAGCTGGGATTCAAACTCACAACCCCTGGATCAAAAACAAACAACATCATAGAGGTATTCATTGATTACAGAGTTTATTTACATAACAGCTAAACTTTCTATTCAAATTCAGCATCTGAAGCAACAGAGTAAGTAAGCATCAATAGATGCATCAATAGATGCATCAATAGTGCAAGTTTGCTCAATGAAACACTTTTTACTTGTATAGAATTTGAGAAATTATTCGTATTAAAAAGAAAGTTTTTAGAAAGAGTCTTTTCTCTAGACTACTACCAACAACAAAGTTAATTGATTATTAAGAGAGATGTAGGATACAAATCTATACCTGTAGGCACAGCGATGTCTGGGGTTTTACAGTACTTTCCACTATCACAGGCAGTTTGGTAGGTTGAGCCTTGCGGACAGTAATAGCCTATAGGGAATATACCTCCTGATGTCATATCAAAACTCGTACAAACACTAGCTCACGTCGGAGCACAGGTATTGTTGGAATATGCCAAACTGTAGAAAAGAAACTTGTAAAGATTCTGAAACATATTAATTAAAACTGTAACAAATATTAACTGGTTATATAATATAAATTATAAAATTTGAGCTCGATACCTTCACAAATGATTGGCACTAAAACCAAATATACCTTTACTTTTTACCCACCTGCAGAAGCATTCGGACACAAATGATGCATACAAGATATAAAACAAGACGCAAAGCATCAAAAAGAAGCAACAATATTTCGTTGCACATCAACTAAAAAAAAATACATTTAAATCCACAAACATTAAACTGATCATGAAAAGTGGCATATAAGACGAATACTAAGACAAGAGGTTATGATAAATTTCAATTTGTACCAAAGATAATCAACTATTTGTATTGAACTCAAGTCCTGTTATGATAATTTTTTGTCAAATAATGCAGACACACTGAAAATCTGTTTGTTTACGGATGGACGCACAGACGACAGACACCACACCATGGCATAAGCTCTTCTGGCCTTTGGCCAGAAGAGCTAAAAAGTAATCCCTAAATGCCTACCATGCTACGCAGGTGAAACAAAAAGGTTAACCCTTTCCACATATAGACGCTTTTTGAAAACATTGTGACAAAAGCAGAAGTTGCTCAAAACGAGCAATTTCTCCTTTTACCACAATGGTTTCAACTCTTTTCAGTAATTGTTCTATCATTTATAGAGCTTTTCAATACACTTGTCAAGATGTTTTTGAAGTCGTCTGCTACAAATTTGTCTGCATATGAGAAAGGGTAAAATTGCAGAAACTTACCATCAGCGCAAGGTACTGGTGCAATACTTCCAGTCAGACAATAATGGCCTGCAGCACACTGGTCCCCTGTAACACCATCGGTGGGTGTGCTCGTACTCGCATTGGCTGAACAGAAGTACATGTAACCAGCCTGGAAATCACCTTTAACCTTTTCAATCTACACTGCATGTAAACTGTACAATATAATAAATGATAAAAAAGACATATATATACTTTCAAATTTCAACTATTCATCTGATGAAAATGTTGTACTTTATACAACAAATTAAAAAATATTACTAAATCATTCTAATTATTTGAAAACTTTTATAACCTTGACCATCTATCTCAAATAATATTTTTGTATGTATCAGGTAAAGTGTTGATAAAATACTGTTATTTCTTAAAAAACTTTGCCTAGGAGTTACACATATCAAACTGTAAAAAAGAACAAAGTTCATTTTTATTGTTTCCTGAAGTGAGGGGACTGATCTAAGATTCAAACTGTTTGACACTCCTTTTCTTTTTCAGTAAACATTTTGTGAAAAAAATATGTTTTCAAAATTTGGCAGACGACAATAATTTAGCATGCATACTTAATGGAAATATAGAAACTTCTAGAAACAAATGAACTGCATCTGCTGATTAGAGGTTTTGTTGCAATTCCAAAAAGTGTAACCTTGTGATCATTTATATTTGCACAGTCTGATCAAAGTCTTGACCGTATATGTAGACCTGATACATCTTCTGACAAAAACACTAGTTGTTTAGTCCCACTATGTGAATGTAAATACGCCAAAATGTGGTTCAAATTTATTTAAAATAAAGTGGAAAGCAATTTCATGTTATCCAATAATCTGTTCAAAGGGAAAACCTGTAGAGGTAAAAAAAATTGTCTCAACCAGGGATAATTGTTATTCAGAGTCGGCTGCTTTAAGACTATTTGAGACAAAATGTATGCAAATTTTAATCCTTTCCCACTTGCAGACGCATTTTGACGCAAGAGCAGCAGACACCTTTTGAAAACATTGTAGCCATAGGTGAAATTTTGAAACTGTTTTCAAAGTCGTCTGCTGCAGATTTGTTGTATGTGGGAAAAGTTTAAAATATCATATTGATACAAAAGTGTAGATTTTACAAGATTGAGACAAGTTGTGATTGGGATGGGATACATCAGAAGGAAATTGGCTAGACTACTGAAAATAAAATTTAGTAACACTATTCAATAAACCCGCTACCTCATAACCATATTGACTTTTATCACCCTGAAATCCAATTGCCAGAATCAACACTCCTGATATTTGACAAGTTTTAACATAGAGGATAATTCATGAGTGTTTATTTATTATCACTTTTAATAAACAGTGCCACTAACCTTGGCGAGCGTCATATTCAGCTTAGTTAACAAGTTTATTAAAAGTGATAATAAATAAACAAGAATGAAATATTCTTTTTATCATATAAAGTGATTTATGATGCGTATTTCAAAAAGATGTACATGAAATTTGCAGTTTTTTGCGCTAAAACGACTTAGGTATTATAACGTCAAACCGCTGATGTGACGTCACTTTCATAGTTTTGTTTCCGGAATGTAACAGTCTTGAGCGTAAGACTGGAAACAAAACTAGAAGTGTCATAAGATATTTAAGTAACGGGATTTTTAAACTCCGAGAGAGGGCTTTATGTGATAAATGTTATTATGGGCTTGTCTAGACAAACAATTGATAAATCAGTAGCGCACAAAGTATAACCAAGGTAGGACAACACAAATGTGCAGGGTTAACTAATTCTAGCTTGCAATTGTAGTTGAAATTCATGCCTAACTGGTCACTCTTATGTTATTTAAATTGCCTACAGGGTGATAGGATTAAGTTCTGTAACATAATAATTAATATTGAGATTCTGGTTATTTTGGATTCCATTATAACAATCATTACCAACAACTCCGCCTCCTGGAAGTCAAGAAACAATAAACTTATTCCCATGTCTGTTAACATTTCATGGTTAAACCTTACAAATTCTCCCATTTACAGCAAATCTGCAGCAGACAACTTTGAAAACATCTAAGTAAAAATATGGAAAATTTCATATAAATGAAAGTATAATTATTTAATAGAGTTGAAAGCATTGTGGAACAAGAGTTGTCGGAGGACAATATAGCTCGCCTATCAGGGCCATCGTCTATCAGGGCCTACTTCAGAACAGTTATAGCATTAGGTAAAGTCACACAGTATCACCTATTGCAAGATAATACACCTTTTCAATACTTCCATGCAAATGTTAACCAAGTCCATACAGGCCTTTTAAATCTGTAAATTGGTTTATATACGATATATGCCAATAGTGAACATAATACCGAAGACTTACAGTATCAGTATCAGATAAAACCACACACTATTATTTATTGCAAGATATCACAAATTTTCAATACTTGCATGCAAATCTTAACCTGGCAACGCTGATACCAATGCCATACAAGGTCCCCTAATGATCCTGAATAAGTGTGTGAAGTTTCAAAGCAACAGCATACACAGTGTCTGAGAAAAGGCCTTGCACGCAAAGGTTTGACCAAAATTCTAAGTCGAAAAAGGGGCACAATTCAGTCAAAATCCATTCCAGAGTTTTGGGACTTGACATACAAGGTCCCCTAATGACCCTGAATAAGTGTGTGAAGTTTGAAAGCAACAGCATACACAGTGTCTGAGAAAAGGCCTTGCACGCAAAGGTTTGACCAAATTTCTAAGTCCAAAAAGGGGCACAATTCAGTCAAAATCCATCCCAGAGTTATGGGACTTGACATACAAGGTCCCCTAATGATCCTGAATAAGTGTGTGAAGTTTCAAAGCAACAACATACACAGTGTCTGAGAAAAGGCCTTGCACGCAAAGGTTTGACCAAAATTCTAAGTCGAAAAAGGGGCACAATTCAGTCAAAATCCATTCCAGAGTTATGGGACTTGACATACAAGGTCCCCTAATGATCCTGAATAAGTGTGTGAAGTTTCAAAGCAACAGCATACACAGTGTCTGAGAAAAGGCCTTGCACGCAAAGGTTTGACCAAGCTGGCAACGCAGACGCCAACGCCAACGCCGGGGTGATAACATAAGCTCCCCTATTTCTTCGAATAGGCGAGCTAAAAAGTAGTAATTGCTCACCAGTCGTCTGCTGCAAATGCATCAAAATGTGTTTATATGATGGAAAGGGCATTTTAATACATCTATGACAGTCTTCTGCACCAGAGACATTACTTTGTTTTATTTTATTTTATCAATAATCCCTGTATAAACACTTACATGAATTCCTCTTGATGTCTGCTTCCTGGTGACTTAACCAGTACTTTCACAAAGGGTATGGACAATTCCATATTGACCTCAACTCATAAAACATAATGCTAACCTAATAGACACAGCCTGATAAGGTGGTTAACAATTTATCCTGTCACTGATGCATCAGTTGCCAGCCCCACAACCCTGAGCACCAAGTAGGGAAGCCATTTCTACCACCTGTCTCAGGTCTCCCATTCTCTAGGTGAGTAAACTGGTATTTCGGGAGACAAGTTTACTCCATCGTTATTATCTTCAGTATTCTTTATCTGAACCACATGTTTTGGGTACTCATTGAGTACCCATACATGTGGTATGAAGGTAAAAAAATAATTTGGAACATGAAATATTACCCCTATTTGGAGCACCGCTAAGGCCTTTTGAAATCAACAAAATCTAAATAAAGAAATAGACAATCTTAAAAAGTGAAATTGCTCATTAGGAACAACTTGTGTATTTCCGCATGACATTTTCCCAAAGTTATCGACTCCAATTGCCTATCCAATCATATGAATGGCAATCTAATAGATTACCTGTATAGTATGCCAGCATGTAGACCTACGGTACCTCCAGCAGGACAGCTAATACACTCTGATAGTGCTTAGGCTCCACTCATAGACAGGTAGGTAGGTGCCTACTGGGCACTGATTGGGAGTTCCTGTGCCCTGTTGGCATTTAGTTAGCCACAGGAGAGGTGGTATCTGAGTGGTATTCCCACCACTGCAGTAATTTCCTGCATCACAAGTGCCATTTGGTGTAGTCAGACCTGAAATAGTTATGGAACTAGATATTTAGCGTTGTCACAAGGGCAACTTTTTGTAGTCGGGCCTAAAATATTTATTATGGAACTAGATATCTAGCTTTGTTCATACTCTTTTGGATTTCTTGGGTAATTTTAAACAACTTACAGCTGCTTTTAATCCTTTCTCAAATGCAAATGAATTGTGATACATCTGCATCAGACAACCTTTGAAAATATTGTGGCAATAGGAGAAATTAACTATATTCAATATTCAAAGCAGTTGACAATGAACATTTTACCTTTAAGAGTGTTTTGGCAGAAGCACACACCTTAAAATTAAAGAGCAGAACAGGGACTCTCTTAAACTTTAACACAAAAGTACATTTGGGTATTACTTTTAGCAATTTCTTTTAACTCTATTTAATAACTATACTTTTTTTCATATTTATTTTGCATATTTTTACTGAGACACATTAGCCCATTCCTACATGCAACAAAACTGCACCAGAGGACATCTAGTTTAAATTAAGGAAAATTTCTATAAACAAAACTATAATTATTATTATATTAGTGTTGAAAACATTGTGACAAAAGGAACAAGAGGCCCAATATCACTGCAATCAGTATCCCTGCAATTAGGCAAAAATTAAATCTCCAACCAGCCATGCCCCCCTGGTGGCCATGTTTTTTTACCAATCACAGTGGCTTGAAGGAATCTCCTATATTTGTTTTTCGTTTTATTGGGGTTTTACGCCGCTTTCAACATTATTAAGTTATATCACGGCAACAATTCAATTATTCATGATCTCTGTGTAAACAAACCAGTACTAGGCTAGAAAATGTGCCTTACCTGGGTACTGACCGTAGTGCCGCAACTGGGGATCGAACGTGGGACACCCAGTTTCCAATTCTCGGCACTAACAGAAACTTGTAGAGTGTCACCAAGGAACATTTATGCAAAATTATTTGAAAATCTGCCAAATAGTTTGGGAGGGGAACATTTTTAAAGTTTTCTCTAAAGCCAATTTAAGGCCAACAGCCCTGCTCCCTGGCAGCCATATTTTAAGACCAATCAACATGGCTTGGTGGAATTTGATCGAGAGTCATCTAAGCAACATTTCTACAAAACTATGTGGCCCTGCTATCTGACGGCCATTTTTTCCAACCAATCAACATGGCTTGAAGAATTCCGATAGAGGGTCACAAAAGGAAGATTTCTACAAAATTGTTCGAAAATTGGACCATCACTTTCAAAGGAGAAGATTTTTTAAGTTTTCACTATAGCCATATATGGCAAAATAGCCACGCCCCTACGGCAATGTTTTTCAACCATTTAACATGGCTTGAAGTAATCTGATAGAGGGTCATCCAAGGAACATTTCTACAAAAGTTATTTGAAAATCAGCCTGACACTTTCGGAGGATTGATGATTGATTGGGGTTTAATGCCATTTTCAACAATTTCTGAGTTATATCATGGCGGCTGCAACTGGCTGGTTTTTCACATAGACTTAGCCCATTGGTGAAAGACGAATGACGCATGTCGCATTGACTTTTGTCAATCGTCGGAAAGAAAGTTGGTAGATCCGGGAACTTTCGGAGGAAAAGATTGTTCAAGTTTTCACTATAGCCAAATTAGGCAAAATAGCCCTGCCCCTTGGTGGCCTTGTTTTTTGACCAATCAACATAGCTTGAAGGAACCTGATAGAGGGTCATGCAAGGAACATTTCTACAAAATTATTTGAAAATCGGCCTGACCCTTTCGGAGGAGAAGATTTTTTTAAGTTTTCACAAGTTTTTTCTTTCAGTGGCCATGGATCAAAAAAAAATTGAAGGAATTTAGGAGAGGACATTGAAAGGATGCTTCCTATGAAGTTTCATACCAATTGGCGAAGTGGTTAGGGAGGAGAACTTGTTTGAAGCAAACAGTTGATGCACTCAAGCACGGCAGACAAATCACCATGATATAAGCTTGACCGAATATCAGCCAGTGGAGCTAAAAATTGGGTGTTTCTATACTTGATCCTTCTACACAGAAAGAGCCCGCCGGACACTCATATGCTGTTGTTCCGTCTGTCGGGGTCCAAACAGACCTGTAAATCATATAATATAGTTTTACTACTTGACAATATTAACTGGATTCCATACATTTATCATGGGTTGTCATGTTTTGTGAAAGCAGGATAGATGGCACACAGTTTGTATTCAATCAAACAAGCAAATTCATGAAATTTATATCCCCCGCTTGCAGGAAAGTCTGAAAAAAAACCGGTTCACATTTGTGGCAGTTATTATACGGAAACGAAGTGTGACAGCCAGACAGACAGACGGACAAACCAAAATTAATAACCCCCCTTTTTTCTTTGAAAAATGCGTGGGATAATAAGAAAGAAGGTCAAAAAGTCAAAAGGTCATCCAAAGACAATGATGATATTTGATTGTAAAATTGTACACATGGTGCAAATTTTGTTGCTGTAGCTTTATAAATTAAGTTTCATGAAATTCTACAAGCTAGTTACTGAGAAATGGCTGCGGACGTGGATTTTTCAATATATAAAGGGCAATAACTCTAAGGAAAAGTGACCAATAAAAAAAAAACAATGGACGGGCATCATTCCAGTATGCTGGTTCATATTTATTTCAAGTTTGATGAAATTCTACAAGCTAGGTACTGAGAAATGGCTGCGGACGATTTTTCAATATATCAAGGGCAATAACTCTAAGGAAAATTGACCAATCCAAAAAAACAATGAATGGGCATCATCCCAGTATGCTGGTTCATATTTATTTCAAGTTTCATGAAATTCTACCAGCTAGTTACTGAGAAATGGCTGTGGACGGAAGGACGCACAGACGGACAACGCCATTTCAATATCCCCCTCCTTTTTTCTTCGAAAAAGCGGGGGATAAAAAGCCTGTTTTTCTTTTAATGTCTACCGGCATATAGGATAAATAGAATGAAAAAGGACGTATTTCCTTTCATGCCTACCGATATATAGAAAAAATAAAATGAACTATCACTAAATGTGGTTAGTACCCCCGAACGTCGGCCTGATAGGAAAGGTGTGAAATATAAAGAAACCCCACCTTCGTAGTTGTAGTTTTAAAGTTATTTTCCTGACAAGAAAAAAGTAATGTCAATGTGTTCTATCATCGTATGAAGTTTTATTCCATCATGTAGTTTTAAAGATTTTCTACGGACAAGAAATAAGTCAGAAAGGGTAATGAGTTATTCTACAGACAAGAAAATGTGCTATAACATTGTATCAAGTTTAATTAAATCCCATCATGTTGTTTTAAAGTTTCTTGGGTCAAGAAAAAGTAACATCAAAAACTTGTTCAACCATTGTATGAAGTTTTATTAGATTCCATCTATTAGTTATTAAGTTATTCCCCTGACAAGAAAATATCCTCCCACTGTGTTGAATCTTCGTATGATTTTTTTTTTTAAATTCCATCCTGCATTTTTAAAGTTATGCTCCGGACAAGGAAAATTGCAACAGACCAACAGACTAACCAACCACAGGGGTATAAAAAGCACGTATTTCCTTCCATGTCTACCGGATAAATAGAATGGAAAAATAAATTTTCTGAGGAGAAAAATCTTCCTTCATGCATATCTACATATGATGTGTAGCCTTTATATGCAGTTTGAATCAAATCAACTGAGCCCTTTAGGAGGAGTAGCGTATGTATGTGCACAGGAGTCTCTCACAGGTAACCTCTAAGTTGAATTATCTCCCCTTGGAAGTTTCCGAGGCATATGATCTTCCTTCATGCATATCTACATATGATGTGTAACCTTCATGTAAAGTTTGAACCAAATCCATTGAGCCGTTTAGGAGGAGTAGTGCTTACAAGAAATGTGGAGTAGTGCTTACAAGGTATGTGCACAGGAGTCCCTCGCAGGTAACCTCTAAGTTGAATTATCTGCCCTTGGAAGTATCCGAGGTATATGATCTTCCTTCATGCATATCTACATATGATGTGTAACCTTCATGTAAAGTTTGAACCAAATCCATTGAGCTGTTTAGGAGAAGTAGTGCTTACAAGAAATGTGGAGGTATGTGCACAGGAGTCCCTAGTGTGCGATATAGCTCACTAGCCGGATTTTCGGAACTACTTTTTTTAAATCTCTTTTGAACACTTTTAAGCTCCGTCTTCACTACTTAAAACTTTATTTCCATGATGAACAGTTAAATAATCCACAATTGCACTTTTAAATCCGCAAATAAGAGCTTGAATCGACATGACACAAGTTTATTTCAATCAATGTACACATTGTCGGTGACGTCAAGTGTATATATATAGTGACGTCACTGCAAAACTGGCAGATTACGTCATTCAGATCTCTCCTCTTCTGAGCTAAAAATAAATGAGCTGCACAAGGTATTGTCGTTTAAAAACGAAAATTATCGCCGAGTATATAATATATAGTTTAATAAACATTGTTTTCATGATTTGGGAATTAAATCCCTCGTGAAAGAGATTCTTGCATATAAAAACTTGAGCGCTATGGCGCACTCGTTTTTATATCGCAAGAATCTCTTCCACTTGGGATTTAAATCCCGTATCATGAAAACAATGTTAATTAAACTCTATATATATACCCAATACGGCGGTCCAATCATTAGTGACCATTGTTCCCTGGGGCTATGTGTTAATCCATGAATGCTAGCGAATATTTCCACTTTCGGTGTGCGATGTTTGCAAACTGGTGCACACCGGTTCAGAAAGACGGAGAAGAAAGTTTTCGCCATTCAGAAGTTAATAAAATAAATTTGATCCAAATATTAAAGACAATACAATACGACGACTTCTAGATCTTATCTTGCCGTTTATCAAATATGAAACTCCTTCATAATCGACATAGTATTCGTAATATCAGGGACACTAGTAATATCAAAGAAAATGTTTGGGATGAAATCTATAAATGATTCCCCGTGAATAATAAATGCCCAATCTCAGCTTTGTTTACCAAAATTATTTAGATTTACCGGCGGGAAAAAATCATATGACTTAATAATTGCGATTTCATTGGATGGAATGAGAAATTGAGTCAATGACGTTCACGAGCCGACGACCCCGATGTTTCATTCAACGCCGTTTACCAATTTCTAATTCTCAGTATGGAACCATGATTAATATTGCGCAATTATCAAAATGGCGGCTATGTTGTGAATAATATCGTAACACATGAAACAAATTTAACGTGTTTCATGTGTTACGGTATTATTCGCATCATTGTTTTTGACAATATCTTATGATTTAATAACTACATTGAACCTAATAAATTTGACTTTTATTTAATATGTCTTTCTTTGTAAAACTGACACTCGTATCGTATGCCCTGTTTCGGTGAGGGACCTAAATCGGTGACCTCCAATTTGAAGAGTTATATTGCATCTTTTGATTTTTTGGTCTCTAGTTTAAACATTTCTGTCAATAGCTTTTGAATCTTTTGTAAATATGGATAAAATACATACATTTTATGCAGAATATTTCAAATAACCTAGTGAAAAATAATCTTGCCGGCGCCTTGTCAGAAAATTTTAATTTTTGACAGAAAAGGGGCAATAACTCTGATATAAAAAATATTTGGATTATCCCCCTTTTGTGAACCCATCACAAAGATTGATATAAACATTTGTCAGAAGTTTCAATCCAATCCTTTGAGTAGAAAAAAAGTTATTTGAAAATGTGACGAAAAAGTGTGACGACACACAGCGGACAGACAGACGCCGGAAAAAAAAAAAGTAATACCTAAGTGCCTAACATGCTACGCAGGTGACACAAAAACGTAGTACCAATTTTCTCCTATCTGTCAAGCTCCACCAAAAAGTATCTTTTCCAAATTTCATTTTTTTTTTTCCTTCCAAATCTGAAATTTTTTGGACACTGTGATGTGTAACCTTCATGTAAAGTTTGAACCAAATCCATTGAGCCGTTAAGGAGGAGTAGTGCTTACAAGAAATGTGGACATACGGACAGACAGACAGACTGATTCCTATATACCCCCCCCAAACTTTGTTTGCGGGGGGGGGGGGGGGGTATAAAAAGACCCCATACTCTGCCATATGGAGCCAGAAACTGAGACAAATTTTCTAGACTGTTGTATATCTGACACAGTCTCAGCAGCTTCCTTTCGTAGCATAGTTATATTTCAATGAAGGCTTCGTTGACAAAAAAATGCAAGTTATGAAACATTTTCACTTGACCCAACCCCTGAGGTTCCAATATGCCCCTCAGTTAAATAACTGTTTTTTCAACTACTATAATGTAAGTGTTATGCATCACTGCAGTATGGATTCTAATGTCTTGAAAATTGGGAAATTTTCTACAGTTTTGAAACTAACATTGGATAACAGAAATTGCCTGCTGGAAAGATGTCAAAATTGTCAGTATCTGTGAAAGTGTTCAGTAATATGTTAATTCAGTAATGTGACAGAGATGAAACATCATGGTGAAAGGAGGAACACTAGTTATGAGTGTTTCCTCCCTTTCTCACAATATCTTTTTAAAGACAATGCAACTCAATTATTTACCCTTTACTTAATACAGACAGTATTTGATGTCTTTGCAGCAGGAAATATTTTAAACATTGAGTGAACAGGAGAAGTTGCTCATAGTGAACATTTTCCCACACTATTTTCAGCCGTTTCTGAATTGTATTACCAATTATCACGATTTTACAGTTTTTTATCATCAAATTCTTTCAAAGCAGATGACCCTTTCCCAAATGTAGACGCTTACGGACGTCTCTGCAGCATACCACTTTTGAAATCATTATGGCAAAAGGAACAAGAGGCCCATGAGGGCCTATGCTCTACTGTGATGGTTCTTTGGTCATTTTCAATCCAGATCATGTATGTATGGTGAAGATCGGATAGTGAATGGAGGCTCTATTGTGTTCACAAGGTGTTTTATAGCAATTTTGACAATTTCAAGGGCCATACTCCAGTCTTGCGTGGGCGGATCTGGCTGGTTTGCAAAAGGAACCGAGCTCTTATCAACATTTAACTACTATCTAAGTTTGGAGAAGATCAGATAGTAAATGGAGGCTCTATTGGGTGCACAAGGTGTATTATAGCAATTTTGACAATTTCAAGGGCATAATCCAGTCTTGCATGGGAGGATCTGGCTGGTTTGCAAAAGGAACCGAGCTCTCATCAATATTCAACTACTATCTAAGTTTGGTGAAGATCGGATAGTAAATGGTGGCCCTATTGTGCTCACAAGCTGTATTATAACAATTCTGACAATTTCAAGGGC
Organism: Serripes groenlandicus; assembly: GCA_031761405.1. Lineage (NCBI taxonomy): Eukaryota > Metazoa > Mollusca > Bivalvia > Cardiida > Cardiidae > Serripes > Serripes groenlandicus. Next base: position 39,663 of record JASEVX010000383.1, read on the forward strand.
CATAATCCAGTCTTGCATAGGCGGATCTAGCTGGTTTGCAAAAGGAACCAAGCTCTCATGAATATCTAACTACTGTATAAGTTTGATGGAGATACAATCAAAACTGAAGACTTAATCGCGTTCACAAGCTGTATTATAGCAATTCTGACAATTTCAAGGGCCAGAATCCAGTCTTGCATGGCCGGATCTGGCTTGTTTGCAAAAGGAACCAAGCTCTCATGGATACCTAACTATTGTGTAAGTTTGGTGCATATCAGATAGTAAATGAAGCCACTATTGTGTTCACAAGCTCTATTATAGCAATTTTGACAATTTCAAGGGCCATAATCCAGTCATGCATTGGCGGATCTGGCTGTTTTACGTAAGGAACCGAGCTCTCATGGGTATCTAACTACTGTATAAGTTTGATTGAGATACAATAAAATCTTAAGACTGTATCTTGTTCACGATCAATTGTTTACAGACGCAAGGACGACGGACACCACGCCAAGGCATAAGCCCTTTCTGGCCTTTGGACAGTAGAGCTAACAAGAAAATGTGTCCATGGAACACGGATGCCCCGGTTGTTAATGGACGAACAGACACACGAACAGACGAACGGACGGACGAACAGTTGGTCCAACCTCAAATTGATACAATTTTTTAAACAATGATATGTTGATTGTCATTTGTGTGAAGTTTCATAATGATAGGACATCAGGTTCACTAAAATCTAACTTGACCAAAAACTTTAACCTGAGAATGGAATGGACGAACAGACAGACGAACAGACGGACGAACAGTTGGTCCAACCTCAAATTGATACAATTTTTTAAACAATGATATGTTGATTGTCATTTGTGTGAAGTTTCATAATGATAGTACATCAACTTCACTAAAATCTAACTTGACCAAAAACTTTAACCTGAGTGGGACGGACGAACGGACTAACAGACCGGAAAACTATATGCCCCTCATACTTCGTATGCCGGGGCATAAAAATAGCTAATTTTGCCACAAAGATTTCAACTCCACTTAGTAATCATATTTCCAATTATTGAGATCTTCCATGTCTTTACCCAAATGTTTTCAAAGTCGTCTGCTGCAGATTTATTGTATGTGGGAAAGGTTTCAAGATAACCGATCAAGTAAACTACTGTTAATCCATATTCTCCTTACTTTACAGCAGGACAAGCCAATCAGTCTGTTCCGGTGTTCAGGTACTTCCAGGACAGAAATGACAGGCTGGACACGAGTAGTTGGCTTGAGCTGAGGAGCTTGGACCCGTAGGACAATAATATCCCACAGAACAAGGTCCGGTGATTCGCCAAAACTTTAACAATAGTACCCAGCTGTACAGGTCACAGTTTGTGGGATCAATGTTTCCTGCGTTGAATGAGAAGGAGCCTGCAGGGCAAGGTGTTGGTGCATTAGATACGGCTACACAATAATGGTTGGAAGTACACAGCACGTCGTTGGGTATGGTGGCACCACCTTGGCAGCAATAACCTGTAATAATAATAGGCATTGTAACAGTCCTGAAAGAACCGACCTGACCAGTGCTCGAACCATAGACCTTTTGATCCGAAGTCAATCGCTGTACCACGTCGCTATAAAAGCTAGCTTTGTATAGCAAAGTAGTATAAGTGTCCCCATATACATATCCATTGACTCCAATTTGAAATTCGTCCTCAAGTTTCATGAATCTATGTTGTGAAACGTGATATACCTCTCATTTGACACATACACAAACAATGTTGTAAAAGCAGAATAACTAGTTTTTGTAAAAGGAATTTTCATGCAAAGTTAAGAATTGAAAACATTTTGGGAAAAGGAGTAAAAGCGTATTTTAAGCAATTCCTCTTTTTCCGAAAATGTTTAGAAAAGTAGTATGCTGCTAAGGCAACAAATGGGGACAGAGTTTAATGTGTTTCATATAGTCACTATTCTTCTTAATTTTTGAACTTCTGTTTTATGTCATTTATGAGTTTTGCTGAATCAATTTTGATGACCCTCCATCATACGACAAATCTGCAGCAGACGACATTAAAAGTATTCTGGGCAAAATTATAGAATATCTCTAGAAAAATAGTTTAATTATTGAACAGAGTTAAAAACATTGTGGCCACTGCTGCAGAGACGTCGGAATGCATCTGTATGTAGTCATTTGCTTGTCAAGATAGTTCACTCTATTAATTCCTCTGATAGTTTGTTTTATTTGGTTTTTAGAATGTTTTCCAATGTTTCCCGATGTAGATGTTATTGCATATTTTTCAGAATGACTTTTGTGATATGTTTTATACACTCAATATTTGTACATGAATAATGTTCGCATTTTATTTGTTTTTTTGTGGATTCATAAATGTTTATCAATAGAACATAATGATTAATGCTCGTCTGACATAAAGGGGGTCTGCTGCTCTTTGTACATTAATTTTAAAAGGAATATCGGTCAATTTTCTCTTTTTTGTTATGCCGCTTTCAGAAAATGTGCCTTTCCCAACAAGGACACTCCACCATGGCCGTCATGCCTCAACTGGGGATCGAACCCAGGACACCCGGTTTCAAATCCCCGACGCTAACCACTTGACCACAGGGGATTCCTTCCTCTGATAGTACATAGGCTAGTTTAAACATTTCTTGAAAGCAGAAGAATTTTGAGAACATTTTGGATAAAAAATGTAATTGCTCAAAACCAGCAATTCTACTTGTTCCAACAATATTTTCCACTTTGTACTTCATTTCCCATAATTTTACATTTACCATAGAAATTTGCCGCAATGTTTTCAATTCTAGGTTTGCCATATTTTGAACCAGATGTTTACAAAGTTGTTTGCTGCAAATTAGTTGTAAGTGGGAAAGGGTTTACCTCATACATATACCATTTAAAATGAGAAATTTCTTATGCTCCTACAATGATTTCAATTTTATTCAATAGTTCTTCTTTCATATAAAGAGAATTTCCTAATTTTTTACAAAATAAAATAACGGTTTTATGGAAGGTCTCACATTGTTTTGAAAAGTTGCTTGCTAAAGAGTCATTGACCTTTTTCCCAAATATACATTTTCACAACCCGACACATCTTTAGCAGAGTTCTTTTGAAACATTGTGGCAATGCTTTCATTTATAGATATTTTCCATATTTTTGTTTACATGTTTTCTAAGTCTGCTTCTAATTTGTTGTATGTTGGAAAGTGTTAAAAGTCATCTGTATCAATTATTGGGGTTTTCCGAAGCATATATGACCTTTTTATGCCTGCGCAGCAACTGACTCATAAAAACAATTGTGGGAAAACAAACAATTTCTTCATTTCCAACAATGTTATCAAAATAATTCTTATACTTACAGTTGCTCCACATGTGTCACCATAGTAGGATTCGTTGTCCATAGTCATATTAGGGGAGAGTGTAAGCGTGTATCCATTGAAACTATAACATGTTCCATTAAGGACACTATCACACAAACTGTATGCTGTAGCATTGACGTCTGATGTATTTCCAGCAATCACGAAGGTAACCACAAAACTGCCTAGAAAATTCAAGAATCAAATTTGTGTTTATTTTAACCTTTCAACTTATGCATGTATTATATCTTTAACCCTTTCTCTCATATAGACGCTTTCTGACTCTTCTGCAGCAGACAGCTTTTGGAAAACATGGGATTTCAAGGGCCAAAATGCAGTCTTACATGGGCGGACCTGGCCAGTTTGCGAAAGGAACTAAACTACCGTGTAACTTAGGTGAAGATCAGATACTAAATGTAGCCTCTATTGTGTTCACAAGCTCTATTATGATTTGTGAAAGGAACCAAGCTCTCACAGATATCTAACTACTGTATAAGTTTGATTGAGATACAATCAAAACTGAAGACTTTATCGCGTTCACAAGCTCTATTATAGCAATTCTGACAAGTTCAAGGGCCATAATCCAGTCTTGCATGGCCGTATTTGGAAAAGGAACCATGCTCTCATATATATCTAACTACTGTGTAAGTTTGGTGAAGATCAGATAGTAAATGGAGCCTCTATTGTGTTCACAAGCTCTATTATAGCAATTTTGACAATTTCAAGGGCAATAAGCCAGTCTTGCATGGGCGGATCTGGCTGGTTTGCGAAAGGAACTGAGCTCTCATGGATATCTAACTAATGTATAAGTTTGATTGAGATACAATCAAAACTGAAGACTGTATTGCGTTCACAAGCAATTGATTATAGTCGCATGGACAGACGCACAGACACCATGACACGGCATAAGCTCTTCTGGCATTTGGCCAGTAGAGCGAACAATTGCTCAAAATGAGCAATTTCTCCTTTTGTCACCATGTTTTCAACTCTATTAAATTTTTGTACTTTCATTTAAAGGGAGTTTCCAATTTTGTTAGGGTATGTTTTCAAAGTTTGTTGTATGCGGGAAAGGATTAATCAAATGTGCTTTTATGACCATTCAACATAAAGATGCTTTCTGATGCCCTTTTATCCATGAGTTATTAATAAATCTAGAGAATAATCTTACAATTTAAATTACTATTTCTCGTATTTCTCGTATCTAGATCCAAAAAATGTAGTTCTCTGATCAAAATTGTAACCATTTTCCACATACAAGATATTTGCAGCAGATGACTTTTAAAACATAAATGCATGAATAAGAAAAGTACCTATAAATGAGTTTTAATTTTAAACAGTTGCAAACATTGCGGCAAAAGGAAACATTTGCTCATTACGATTAATTTCTACTTTTGCCACGTTTTCAAAAGGAACCTGCTGCAGAGACTTAAGAAAGTGTCTGTATGTGGGAAAGGATTAAATCTTAAAAATTCAATTACAGAGTCTTTACCTATATAATTCACTCAATAGAATTTACGTATCTTTTTGCTTTAAAATTAACCCTTTCCCATGTGAATATACTTTCTAACCCCTCTGCAGCAGATTGCAATTTCTCCTTTTATCACATTTTTTCAATTGTTTTCAGTAATGATAACTTCATTGATAGAGATTTTTACATGTTTTTGTCTAAAAGTTTTCAAAGTTGTAGGCTGCTGATTTGTTGTATGTGGGAAAGGGTTAAAAGACTTCTTAATAACTTGGCCATGAGGCCTAGGGTTGATCAGCTAAATATGAGCCCCTACAGTTCAATTAAATTTAATCCTTTCCAACATGAAACTAATCACTATAGCTATAACTGAAACCATATTGACCAATTTCTCCTCAGACACAATTTTGTTTAACTCAATACAATGATTTTAATATTATTTACAGAGGTTTTCAATAGTTTAGCCAAAGTGTTTTTCAAATGTGTTGGCTACAAATTTGTTGTATGTGTGAAAGAATGAAATGACTCAAGGCTAAAACATGTTACCTAGGGATATGGAGCTTGATTCTATCAATAAATTGGGCGATTTGAAAGAAAATGTTTCCATTATCATTTGTTCAAATTCATTTTCCTTGTCCGTGTCCCCAAAAACTTTTTTGTAGTCCGCAATGATCTTCAGCTGGAAAATTAATTTTGTTTAACTGATTATAACTTTAGACAATTTTTTCACCAAGAAAAAACAAAAACAAATTGTAGATTTGTAGACAATCCATAACCTCCCTACCCCTACAGGTTTATTTAGTCTCACAGGCCATTAATCAGAATTTATATCAAATTTATAATTTCAAAATGTTTGAATGTAATGTTTTATTCCAAGGGTGTGGTCAAAGAATATGAGAAATTTCCTATAAAAAGAGCTTTGTTTTTTATTTTTCAATAACAAGCTGTATTCTTACCGCAACCATATTTCTTAAAACCCAATCAATATACATTTTATTTTTTATTTTAAAAATCATATCATGGGCTTGAGTAGGGCTTGTTATTGTTTTACTGCGTTTTTCATAAGAAATTGCTGAAAAATGTATAAATTTAGACTTGCTGGGTTAAAAGAATGCAACTTCTCCGTTTAAAAAGGAAGGTTTCGATTCATAAAATTTGTGAAAATTCAACAGTCTGTAGGTGTTTTTCAACAAATATGAGGACATCTAGACATTTGTACAGTTCAAATAAATTATAATTTACAGGGCCGATCTGGTGGGTAATTGACCCGTTCTTTATATATAAAATTTCCCAATGTAATGTTTTATTCCATGAGATGTTGTTGAAGAATATGAGAAAAATTTGCATGAACACCTTACAAAACAAAACAAAAGGTTGCTTCACCTATACTGTGAGATGTTTTCAAAGAAGATGAGAACAATTTGCACGAAAACCATTCAAAACAAAAGTTGCTTCACCTTAACTTCTTTCCTCTGTTGGATATTAATTTCCACTTGACTGGCCTTCCTAGTGACAATTTTCTGGTTAAATGTCAGGTTGAAGTCTGGTGGGGGTAGACACGACGTTGAACTGGATGTAGTACACCCCAGCACCCATTAACACCAGGTCCGTAAATTAGGCTTCTCCAGTTAGAATGTCAAAGGTCGAAGAAAGGGTGCCCGTTAAAGTTGCATATTTTGGTGAACCTATCATCTTGGCTGTTACTGCCCAAGTATGGCTCTGAAAGATCAAATAATTAAGAAAGTGGTTTAATCATGCATTCTGCTGGTTTATTTGGAATAAAAGATTATTTCCTCATAAATTCATTGTTTTAAACAGTAGATTTATTAATGTAGAAGAATAATGTAACTCATAAGTCAGATTTGAACCCTCTTCAAAGTATTCAATATTTAGTAGGAGTGCTAATATTATTGGCCATTAACCCTCAAACAACGAAAGTGCAGCAATTACTTTTAAAACATCTACGAAAAATTATGGTAAATCTCTACAAATCGTAGAAAACTTTTTAAATAGACTAGAATCTTTATGGCAAAAGGAGAAATTGCTTGTTATCTTTTTTGTCAAATATCTGCAGCAGACATGTCTGGATGTTTGATAAGGTTTATACATAGATATGCCTTCTGACCCTCTTCATCAGAAAACTTTTGAAAACATTGTGGCAAAAGGAGAAATCGCTCATGATGAACACATTCAACTTTTTCCACAATTTGTCCTGGATCTCTCACCTTAATTATACAATGTACTGCAATGCAAAACACATCAAGACAATTATTCTGAATGCAACCTCCACAGTGTTAACAATATTTTCCTTCATTTGGCCTAGTGATCTATATTTTTTTACCTGATATGACCCATATTCCAACATTGACTAGATATCATCAAGACAACATTCTGACAAAGTTTCAACTTGCTCAAAGTAAAAATGCGGCCTCCGGAGTTTGAACAATATTTCCCTAGTTTCTGATCCAATATGACCCATATTCAAACTTGACCTAGATATAATTCAGACAAACATTCTGACCAAATTCCAAGCTGCTGAAGCAAAAAATGCGGCATCCAAAGTGTTCACAAAATTTCCCTTCAATTTGACCTAGTGACCTAGTTTTTGACATCAAGAAAAACATTCTGATAAAGTTTCATCATGCTGAAATTAAAAATGCAGTATCCAGAGTGTTAACAAGATTACCCTTCAATTTGGCCTAGTGACCTAGTTTTTAACCCGGCATGACCCATATCCGAACTTGGCCTAGATATCATTTAGACAAACATTCTGACCAAATTTCAAGCTGCTGAAGCAAAAAAATGCGGCATCCAGTGTTAACAAGATTTTCCTTCAATTTGACATAGTGACCTAATTTTTGACCCGGCATGACCCATATTAATTTTGAACTTGACCTAGATATATTTAAGACAAACATTCTGACAAAATGTCAAGCTGCTGAAGCAAAAAAATGTGGCATCCAAAGTGTTAACAAGATTTTCCTTCAATTTGACCTAGTGACCTACTTTTTCACCCGACGTGACCCTTGTTCGAACTTGACCTACATATCATCAAGACAAACATTCTGATAAAGTTTCAACATGCTCAAGTGTTCATAAGATTTTCCTTTAATTCGACCTAGTGACCTAGTTTTTGACCTCATGTCCAATATTTTATGAAATATGAAAATAAACCGTTCTTTTACAAAAGATTCATAGATGATGGATTTGGAATTTGGCTTGGATCAACCAAAGCATTGGAGAAGTTCGCTGATTATGCTAACAGCATACACAGGAACATTAAAATAGAGTTACGCTGGGATGCGCATAAAATTGAATTCTTGGATACTTCGGTGAAATTGAAGGGTGGGGTTATCTTTACAGATCTTTATAAAAAACCCACTGATAAACAATTATATATTCAAAGTAATTCATGTCATCCGAATCAAACTAAAAAGGCATTGGCGTATGGCCTTGGCCTAAGATTGAAGAGAATATGCAAAAAAGAAGAAGACTATACTAAACACCGAAAGCAATTGAAACATCAACTTCGGAAGAGGGGTTATAGCGGACACCATATAGAAAACCAACTTCAAAGGGTTGATAAACTCGACAGAGAGAAATTACTACGACCAGAGCGTAAAGAACAAGATGTGTTTGTGAAACACTGATGCCTTTCAATGGCAACATCTAGGTCAAAGGTCAAGGTCGCCAGGTCAAAAATGTTGGTACTGACAGAAAGGTCATGTCACAAGGAATACACATGTGAAATATGGTAGCCGTACCTGTTATGGTTCAAAAGTAGTGGTCAAGGTTAAAGTTTTTTTCGAGAATGGCAACATCTAGGTCAAAGGTCAAGGTCGCAAGGTGAAAAATGTTGGTACTGACAGAAAGGTCATGTCACAAGGTATACACATGTGAAATATGGTAGCCTTACCTGTTATGGTTCAAAAGAAGTAAGGAAGGTTAAAAAAAAAATTGAGAATGGCAACATCTAGGTCAAAGGTGAAGGTCGCGAGGTCAAAAATGTTGGTACTGACAGAAAGGTCATGTCACAAGGAATACACATGTGAAATATAGTAGTCGTATCTGTTATGGTTCAAAAGAAGTGGTCAAGGTTAAAGTTTTTTTTGAGAATGGCAACATCTAGGTCAAAGGTCAAGGTCGCCAGGTCAAAAATGTTGGTACTGACAGAAAGGTCATGTCACAAGGTATACACATGTGAAATATGGTAGCCTTAGCTGTTATGGTTCAAAAGTAGTGGGGAAGGTTAAAAAAATAATTGAGAATGGCAACATCTAGGTCAAAGGTGAAGGTCGCAAGGTCAAAAATGTTGGTACTGACAGAAAGGTCATGTCACAAGGAATACACATGTGAAATATAGTAGCCGTATCTGTTATGGTTCAAAAGTAATGGCCAAGGTTAAAGTTTTTTTCGAGAATGGCAACATCTAGGTCAAAGGTCAAGGTCGCAAGGTCAAACATTTTGGTACTGACAGAAAGGTAATGTCACAAGGAATACACATGTGAAATATGGTAGCCGTACCTGTTATGGTTCAAAAGAAGTGGTCAAGGTTAAAGTTTTTTTCGTGCAGACAGGCCAAAAACTACATCTAGGTCAAAGGTCAAGGTCGCAAGGTCAAAAATGTTGGTACTGACAGAAAGGTCATGTCACAAGGAATACACATGTGAAATATGGTAGCCGTACCTGTTATGGTTCAAAAGTAGTGGTCAAGGTTAAAGGTTTTTTTGTGCAGACAGACAGACAGACAGACAGGCCAAAAACTATATGCCCCCCGAATCGGAGATTCCGGGGGGGGCATAAAAAAGCAATGATCGAGTTCCCTTGGTGTTGACTTTCTCTAAAATGTTACCAGATGTTAGGAGTATTTTTAAAAAGCATGAGAAGGTATTGTACTGGTCCGAGCGGATGCAGCAGATATTTCATAAACCTCCGTTACTCGCCTTTAGGAGAGACACCAACATTAGTGATGTACTTGTTCATGGTAAAACTAATAAAGCACTTCATACTCCCAAAAACGTCTGTACGTGCACCATCTGCCAGTGTCTTCATAAAGACGATGTTCTTGATACAAGTGGAAGAATATCGTATAAGGCTGTTAGCAATGTCGATTGTTCAGAGCGTAATGTCGTGTATGGACTGCTCTGTAGGCGATGTAATGAGACGGTGTATGTTGGTGAAACGGAAAGATCGGTAAAAGAACGGATCACTGAACATAAGAGAGATGTTCGGTTGGAGGCAGACAAGCCTATCAATCGTCATTTTGCGGGACATACAGAGGCAGACGTAGGTGTAGCAGTTCTGCAAAGATTACACGGTGAAAGTAAGCAATACAGGCTGTTGGTGGAGGAATCATGGATACAGAAGTTAGACACTAAATTGCTGCAAGGTTGTAATATTAAATCAAATTAATAATGCTCTGTAATAATGAGGTTATTATTATAATAATAGTAGTAATAATAATAATAATAATAATAATAATAATAATTAGTAATATTTTTTTCTTTTTTATTAATGCTGATGATAATAAAAACAACATATCATTACATCTTTTAATTTCGAATTTACTTTATGGCCGGTTTTGTACCAACTGTCTGAGGCGGTGGTTTCAACTCATAGGTCTACAGTATTAAACGATAGGTTGGGAGATGTCACAACTGTCCGTAGTAGTGACTTATTTCCCTCGCTATATCATTTAGACAAACCATATTTTTAATCTCATTTGATGATGACCTTTAATAATATTGGTGATGTAAATATATTGGTGGTGATATTAAAGTGTTAATAATAATGATGATGATAATGATATCGATTATAGTGATTGTGATGATGATGATGATGATAATAATAGTGATGCACTAATGCTAATGGTTATGATGATAATGATATATCGTTGTTGTTATTGTTATAAGTATTTTTAATAATATTAGGTAGTATGAATTGCAGGTTTTTGTACACATTTCTGCCAGTTATCTTTAATTCTTTTCATATGCTGAATGACTCAGTCCTAAGTCATGAAAAAACGCGCGTGTAATCACAGGAAGGGAAGATATTTGTCCATGGAGTACCGCATTTCAGCAGATGGAAAAGTACGGGAATTGTATGGCGCCGCGACAGAACTGACGTCATATTACCCTGGCGACGTCTCCTCATCACAACTTGATATATTTGAAACAAAGATGGACTGCACATAAATTTCTGTTGTATTTATTTAATCTTAATAAAGACCAAGTGGTCGAAAATTCAATTATTAAAGAGTTTTAATCATATAAAGTGTTTTACTGACTTTCTTCCCTTTGGAAGACATAATATACAAAGCATATTTAAAGGTTACTTTTCCTGCAGAACTGCTATTTTTTTTTATATATATATTTTGTCCTTGAAAAGTCTCTTTAAGTTCAAAATTTAACCCTTTCTCATATACATCAAATCTGTAGCAGACCACTGAAAATATTTCAATAAAAAGTATCGAAGCTCTATATAAATTAAAGAATAAACATTTCACATTTTATCACAATGTTTTCAAACGTCACCTGCTGTAGATACCTCTGTATGCAGGTAAGGGTTAAATAAATACACTGATTTAAGTTTGCAGTAAACGAACCTGAGCATCCACGGCCTGTATTGTTGGCTGTGTTCTGAGTGTCTTACCCTCAAAGTAAGCAGTGGCTTCAGTATGGAATACCAGTCTAGACACTGAGGGTGTTGAGTAGGTCACACCAGAATCACTGGCACTACTTGCTGGAACTGAGACAGTCTCGCATGCTCCAGAAATATTCAGTGAGGCGGACACATTTCCTGCTTGACATTCATTTATTATATTTGCAGATATGCCAATGATAGCTTCCTGGGATAGGGAATCAGAGGCCTTCTCGTTCACAGCTGTAATAAAAAACATTACTTATAAAAAATAGTTCCAAGTCCACTAGAGTTGTACCTTGTGATCAATACAAGGTACATAAAACTCAATCTGGCCTATCTTTTAACCCTTTCCCTCATACGACAATTCTGCAGCAGACGACTTCGAATGTATTTTGTCAAAACATAGAAAATCTCCATAATTGAATGGATAACCTATGAGCGAAAAGTGGAAAACATTGTGGCAAAAGGAGAAATTGCACGTTTTGTGCAATTTCTTCTTTTGTCACTATGTTTTCAAAAAGCCGTCTGCTGTAGAGGCGTCCGAAAGCGTTTATATGAGGTAAAGGGTTAAGTTAACTCCCCTTTTCACTTTTCAAATAAGAACACTTATACCTTTTGATCAGGAGAATGATTCAATACAAGAAACATAAGTTGGCTTGTCTCACGTTTCTTGTACTGTTCCTTTCTCCTGATCACAAGGTGTAAGTTTTGCAATTTTGAAGTGAATCAGGCCAGAGAAGTGATCTTAAAGTGGCCCCCGACTTACAAAACAAGAGGGCCATGATGGCCCTGGATCGATCACCTGATTTTATTTACTTTCACTGTAAATGTTTATAGAAGAGTTCAATAACATTGTGACAAAAGGAGTAATTGGTCATTTTGATTGTACTTTTGCAGAAAATGTCCCTGCATATGCATATAAGTCAGATACATGTAAACATACTTAATATTGAAATTTTATAAAATGCAAAGGAAATTACAATATTTTCTCGCGTAATTCTTAAACTGCCCTTGTTTATGTGCAACAATTCATATTGCATAGATTTGTCATAAATGATTATGTTTGCCTATTATTATATTTAATTACACAATATCTAAAAAGCTATTATATCGCTAGTGATCCATAATATCATTATTATGTTCACACGCATGTGGCTATATCATAATTACTTCCTATCAAAGTCTCAAATTTTGTCACTTATGCTGCGTTTACACTAGGCCACGCTGTCTACGATCTCCTCAATTTGAGAGAATCGTGATGAGCGTGGGGGGTCGTGGGGTCGAATCGTAGTGATCGTGAGGGAACGTTGTGGAATCATAAATATCATTAGGATCGTGACAAAGTTTTTGGCTGTCAACCATTTTGCCACGATTATGCCGATTTGACGCCAAATCTTGAGAGAGCGTGATAGAACGTGGGAATCATAGTAGAGCGTAGTAGACCTTAACCGAGCGTAACAGAACTTAATGCGCCATCGTAGGGGATCTTGATGAACTTGGAAACACGATTCCTTTAAGGTTAACTACGATGCCACTATGTTCTTATCACGCTCTATCACTCTCGTCTACGATTCGTCAAGATACATTGAATAGCGTGAGTAATTACATCACGCTGTGACACGTTCTACTATGAACATCCCGATAGGGACATGCTCTGATAAGTTCTGAACAAAGAAACATCTATAGTTTTTAGTAGATTAAAAATATGCCAGCCTTTTTATACCTAATCATGCTGCAAGTGTGGAGATTTTACTCAAATCATGGGCATAAATCGCAGGAGATCTTAACAGAAGTCCATGATCGTGAGAGATCTTAACATAACCTAAGGGAATGTGACAGAACATGTTGGCTTTGTAACAAAACGTTACAGATCGTAACAAAACTAACTGAGAGCGCAGGAAAGCGTAGCAAAACATAGAAAAAGAAAAACTGATACAATAAATCGTCGAGCTCCACGATATTTTTGAATCGTGGACATCGTAGACATCGTGGCCTAGTGTAAACGTAGCATTAACACTTTCCCTCATGCAACAACTCTGCAGCAGACTCCCTTTAAATGAAAGTACAACAAAAAACCTTAACCGGAGGCCGACACCACTGCCGCCAACGGACGACGCCAGGGTCATGACAATAGCTCTTCAAAAGTCGAGCTAAAAATGCAGCAATATTGGCAACCAGGATTTGCCCATTATAAAACTGTTCTACAGTAAGAGCGGGCATGCCAAACGACACTATAATGGCATCTGTTGTTTTTACTTCTATCACATTCCAACCGTTTATGATGATAGATAACTCCACGATCACAGTAGTTTGTTCCAGTAGCACTACCTGAGTAAATAAATGAAAGTGTTTGCCACATCACATGGAAACTCGGCTCCCATGACCTTGCTACCATTGCAGAGCCACTGTTAATCCAGGGTTTGCGAGTCAGAACCCTAGATTGCTCCACATTCTTTCATACTTTTATAAAAGTCAATGCAACAAGCGTCATTTGTCTACCACCTATGTGGAAAAGGAGCCAGTTGCTTTGAAAAATTGTAGTGTGAAGTATTGGTGTGAGAAAGCTAGGAAACACACAAGTAGGTGAACTGGCTGCTGTGATATGCCTGAGAATTTGTTAAAAATGGCTTTAACCCAAACTAAACCATTTGCTACTACCAGTGAAGATCAAGATAAGTTTGTGTCTCTATGCTGGTAGGTAAAGTTTTTTCCAGTTTCCCATAACACATTTCAGCACTTGCAGACAATTTTTGAAAACATTGCGATAAAAGTAGCAATTACTCATTATGATCATTTGTTTCTTTGGCACCATGTTTTCAACTTTTTCAATAATAATAAATTAATTTCTAGAGATTTTCCACATTTTTACCTAAATGTATTCAGTCATTTCCTACTAAATAGTTGTACCTAGGAAAGGTTAGAGGTTTAAAATTCTTTCCAATACCCAAAACAAATGCAGATAAATTGTTAAAACATTATGCCGAAAGGAGAAATTGGTCATGATGAGCAAATCTCTTTTGGTCAAAACATTTTCATCTTTAACACTTTCCCTCATATAGACGCTTTCTGACGCCTCTGCAGCAGACAACTTTGAAAACAATGTGACAAGAGAAGAAATTGCTCAAAAAATTATCCTTTTGCCACAATGTTTTCAACTCTTTTAAGTAACAAGAGATGTTTGTCAAACATTATGCCCCCCCCCCCCCCCCCTGAGCGCCATGTTGTCAGGAATATTTGGACAATTGAGTAAAATTTGCATGGACCGAAATGCCAGCTGATTTGTCATTTCACTTTGGATATCTTTGAGTCAGTTTTAAGATTATGAACAATGTTCATTCAAAGTTTGAGAATGGTAGATACAAATCTTAATCACATTGTGATGATGACTGGTATTTGCAGATAAACATGTATCCTCCAGGTCCAGGCATAGTTGAGTTATCACTCGAACAAGCTTAAAAACATTTGTGTGTTCAAGGTCACTGTGAGCTTGACCTTTGACCCAATGACCTGAAAATAAATAGGGTTCATCTACTGGTCAGGCCCAACCTCCAAGTCAAGTTTGAGGACCATAGGTCCAGGCATTGTTGAGTTATCACTAGGACAAGCTTTAAAAAAGGGTTTTGTGTTCAAGGTCACTATGACCTTGACCTTTGACCCAATGACCTCAAAATAAATAGGGTTCATCTACTGGTCAGGCCCAACCTCCAAGTCTAGATTGAGGACCATAGGCCAAGGCATTGTTGAGTTATCACTCGGACAAGCTTTAAAAAAGGTTTCTGTGTTCAAGGTCACTGTGACCTTGACCTTTGACCCAATGACCTCAAAATAAATAGGGTTCATCTACTGGTCAGGCCCAACCTCAAAGTCAAGTTTGAGGACCATAGGTCCAGGCATTGTTGAGTTATCACTCGAACAAGCTTTGGTCTACAGACGGACCGACCGACAGACATGTGCAAAGCAATATACCCCTCTTCTTCGAAGGGGGCATAATTATATCTACATTTATA
This sequence comes from Serripes groenlandicus, assembly GCA_031761405.1. NCBI lineage: Eukaryota > Metazoa > Mollusca > Bivalvia > Cardiida > Cardiidae > Serripes > Serripes groenlandicus. Next base: position 55,101 of record JASEVX010000383.1, read on the forward strand.
AAGCTTTTCTGTGAGTTTGCATCGATACTTTTAAAGTTGTCTGCTGCAGATTTGTTTTATGGGGGGAAGGGTTAATCAGTTATCTTGCTCTTCAGATGCTGTCAAAAACACCTGCTACTGATTGGTTGTACGAGTGAGTCTAAGTGTTTAAACCCAACTTACTTCATGTTTTGGACAGTACAGACTGATGTTTTGAATTTGACTATTCACACTTATGCTGAGGCAATTTGACCCGTTCCCACTTGTAAATGCATCCTGGTGCATCTGCAGCAGAAGACTTTTGAAAACAAAATGGCAAATGGAGAAATTGTTATACTGAGCAATTTCTCTATTTGCCACAATGTTTTCAACTCTGTGTAATAACTCTCATTTAAGGTAATTTTATAAAAGAACAAGAGGCCCAAGAGGGCCAGTATCGCTCCCCGGCTATAAGGCAAAAATAAAATCTCCAAACAGCCCTGTCCCCTGGTGGCCATGTTTTTTACCGCACGACGGACAATTCGACATGACATAAGCTCGACTGGCTTTCAGCCAGTGGAGCTAAAAACCAGGATGTATTCAATGTCGTCTGCTGCAGGTTTGTTGTGTGTGGGAAAGGGTTTAGGATTTTGTGTTCCTTGTCAAGGATTGTTTTAACCCCCCTTTCCCTCATTCAGATGCTTTCTGACGTTTCTGCAGAAGACCACTTTTGAAAACATTGGGACAAAAAGTGAAATTACTCAAAACGAGGAATTTCTCAATTTGCAAACAAATTTTGGCCCTTCAAAAGAGTCTCACCATCAGGTGGCGAGATAATGTAGTTCCCATTGCTGTCAATCCTTGAATTGGTTCCCATCAATAAAAAGATTCAATCTGTGAGGATTGGAGTACCACACGGTCAGTTTTATACCCTCATCTGTTGCCATGTTCAGTAGCCGATAGCGCAGGGTTTTAGGTGTGGGTCTTGTGAAATGCAGCAAGTAGTCTTTGCCTATAAAGAAAAATGTATTCTGTTACATGAAAACCAGGCCAATTTGAGGTCAACCCATTCCCACTGGCAGCCATGTTTTGTTGCAGGCTGCTTTTGAAAACATTGTGGCAAAATATGAAAAGATATTTTTACCAAGATACTTTTTGAGCCGATAGATGCCCTATGATTTTTGTTTATGTGTAAGGGTTAACCCTTTCCAACCTATAGACGCTTTCAGACACCTGAGCAGCAGATGACTTTTGAAAACATTGTGACAAAAGTTTTATCGCTCAAAACGAGTAATATCTCCTTTTGGAACATATGTATGAACTCTTTTTGGGAATCACAATCCCGTTGAACTAACCAAGACCTAGTTGAAACTTATATTTTTTACATCGATTGCGACACAAGCTTTCAGCTTATATTAATCACGCTTGATGTCTACTTCCTGGAGACTTAACCAGTACTCACACCATTTGTGTGGAAAAAATCCCAGTCTGAACCCGCTCATCAAGACATTTCATATCTACACAGATTACAAGACCCTTATTTGACATGCAAAACCTATGTTTGCGGGAACTCATAATATTCTTTTGAGTAACAACAACATAGGGCCATAAGAGAAATGTAAGTGGGAAAAGACCAGCCGACTCTCCTTTATCCAGTGCTTTGTTTTAATTCAGGTATTTATGCCTTGTATTACTGTTATTTGTCAACACTGAATAATTTCACAATAACGATCTGGGCATCCTTGCTTTCTTTTGTATTTGGACATAGATTGCCCAGCAGCTTATAGTTCAACTGTTTTTATTACCTAGACAAATACTTCATGCAAAGCTTTTGTGTTTATCAACTATACACAAGCCGAGACCTACGAGAAACAATCTTAACCCTTTTCCTCATATAGACGCTTTCTGACGCCTCTGCAGCAGACGGCTTTTTGAAACATAGTAACAAGCTCATTTTGAGCAATTTCTCCTTTTGCCACAATGTTTTCCACTTTTAGTCACAAGTTATTCATTCAATTAAGGAGATTTTCAATTTTTTTGACAAAATATGTTTAAAGTCGTCTGCTGCAGAATTTTCGTATAAGGGTTAAGAAAACATTTGACAATTGCAGAAAATGGTCAATTTGCACATTCTATCTATGGGGTCTAAATGTTTGCTGCATGTTATAGGCCTCTTAAACAGAATTGCTTCAATGATATCCCAGTGCATTGACTGACTGATTGGTGTATAAAGCTGTTTCAACAATTTTTGAGTCATATCACAGCAGTCAGTTCACCTCCCCATGTGTTTCCTGACTTTTAACACTAGTACTCCTCAGAATAGTATTTCCAAGCAACTGGCTGTTTTACCCCTTTCCCTCATATGACAATTCTGCAGCAGACAACTTTAAACATATTTTGTCAAAACATAGAAAATCTCTATAATTGAATAGATAACCATTTCTCCTTTTCCACTATGTTTCAAAAGTTGCCTGCATTCAATCATAAAGATTCTGCATGAAGTAGAAGGTTTTGAAAAAAATGTGTAAATTTATAGAAATTTCAATTTGGGAATGTAACGGAAAAAAATGAACAACAGGGCCAGTAATAGCTCCACTATCATAAGCAAAAAATTCAATCGCTTCTGCCATATAATGCAAAACAGCCCTCCCCAGTAGTGTCCATGTTTTTCAACAGATTAACATGGATTGGAGGAATCTGGTAAGGGGGCACGAAAGGAACATTTCTAAGATTATTTGTTTTTCCACCAATCAACGTGGCTTCAAACAGTTTCCATAGGTCAACCTATTTGAACAAAATATTTAAAAATCTGCCTTTGAACAAAATATTTAAAAATCTGCTTTGTATTCCGATGATCAGCGTTTTAAAGTTTTAACTATAGCCATGAGGCAAAACAGCAACCCCCCTGGTGGCCATGTTTTATTACCAATTAACATCGTTTGTAGGAATCTGATAAAGGAATATTTGTACACAATTATTTGAAAATCAACTTCATACTTTTGGAGGAAAATGTTTTTAATGATTTCAATATACCCATATGGACAAAACAAGCCTGGTGGTCATCTTTTTTTACCAATAAACATGGCTTTAAGGAATCTCAGACGATCACTCAAGGAATATTTCTACAAAATAATTAGAAAAATCGCTAGGACCTAAGCTCAACTGACTCCCAGCCAGTGGAGCTAATAATTATACTTTAGTATAATTATTGAATAAAGTTGTAAACCTGGTGGATTACCACCATGTTTTCAAGAGTTGTCTGCAGGTACGAAATTGTATATTGGGCCTGGCCTTTTAACTCTTCCTGACCCCTCAACAAAAAAAGGAATCTTTGAAAATATTGTGACAAAAGGTAGACATTGCTCATAATTCAATTGTTATTCAATCATTTAAAGAAATTTCCTATATTTTTGTCTAGATTTGTTTCAGTTGTCTCCTGCAGAATTGTTTGTTGTATGTGGGAAAGGGTTAAAACAAAGTTAAGTTGCTGCAAAACAAGGGTAGTTTGCAAAGATGACACTGAACCATACTGGTTTGAGTGTCTATTGAAATGTGAGGCCGCTTAAAAGTAAATACTGATATACCCTGTATTCAGATTTGAATTGTCCTGACAAAGATCGTCGCACACATATGATACCATTGTCGCTGCTCAAGCTGAAGTACTCTAGGGTATCTGATTCACCAATAGCTGAATAGGTCACACGATCCTAGAAAAGTAAGAAATTCAATTATTAAAACATTAAAATTAGAATGAAAACAGTGCATCTGTTATTTTTCGTAGTAACCAGATATTTGGTAGGGTCAAAACATATCAATTAGAAATGAAGCTTAAAATCAGAATTTAATGTCAGATATACAATGTTGACGACTTGAAAACATTGTGGCAATAGGAGAAATTGCTTTGAAAGACATCGACTGCAGATGTGCTGTTTGTGAGAAAGGGTTAGCCCATTGGTGTAAGTTGACAAATCATAGTCACTTTCGTCGATCATTGAAAAGCATGAATGGCCAATCCCCGATTCTAATTCAGGATCAAAAGTACTTGTTTTTACCTACTGAGGTATCTTGGCTCGACATTAGTGACGCTAAACAAGAGGGCCAAGAGAGTATTGCTCTACTGCCATTAGGAAAGAAATCAAATCACATCAACCATATAATGCAAAATAGCCTAACAACATGGCTTGAAGGAATCTGGTAGAATGCCAGTTTTGGAACGGATACAAAATTATTTGAGAATCTCCAAATAGTTTCGTCGTAGATTTGTTTTTAAAGTTTTCACTTTAACCATATAAGGCAAATAAGCTTCCATTATGGCGGCCATGTTTTTTTACCAAGCAACATGGCTTGAAGCAATCTGAGAGAGAGGTCATTCAAATTATTTGAAAATCAGCAAATCAGATTATTGTTTTTGGTTGCCATTGAAAACAGCATTTTGCACAAGTCAAAAGACTTTGATGGAATTTAGGAGAAGACATTAACCCTTTCCCACCTATAGACACATTTGGATGCCTCTGCAGCAGATGACTTTTGAAAACAATGCGAGCAGTAATCCAGTAATTCAAAGTCCTCTTGATGCAGATTTGCTGTATGTGGGAAAGGGATAAGGAGGCTTCCTGTCAAGTTTCAGTCCAATAGGCTTAGTGGTTACAGCGGATTAGCCGCTTACCCCTTTCCCTCATACGACAATTCTGCAGCAGACGACTTTGAACATATTGTCAAAAAATAGAAAATCTCTATAATTGAATGGAAAACCTATGACTAAAAGTGGAAAACATTGTGGCAAAAGGAGAAATTGCTCGTTTTGAGCCATTTCTTCTTTTGTCACTATGTTTTCAAAAAGCTGTCTGCTGCAGAGGCATCAGAAAGCGTGTTTATATGAGAGAAAGGTTTAAAGCCAACAACGTACAGATGCACACAATGACACATGCTAGACAGACAATCCGCACTGAGATAATCTCCACTGGCTTCTAGCCAGTGGAACAAAAATTGCGCCATAGATAAAAAGTTGAAAATAACAAACCCCATCTGCATCGTTTGCAGTAACAGTGAGGAAACATGAGCCAGGATCCCTCGTTTCACTTATGGTCACTCTATATGCCTGGTTATTTGTATTGAACCCTGTGAACACGGGGGAATTTTAATTTTGGCTCATAGTTATCTCAAGGATAGTTTCAGCAATCTCGTTTCTGAATGTGGTGTCGTAGGCTTGGACGCAGAACTGTGTAGAGAAAACAACCACTAGAGGACTAGTTATAGAGGAGTACACTTAATACCCTTTTCCACCAGCAGATGCATCTCGACACATCTGAAGCTGACAACTTTTGAAAACTATGAGCAGTTTCTCCATTTTCCACAATGTTTTCAACACCATTAGCTATTTCTATAAAGATTTACCATATGTTAGCTATAATGAGCTTAAATTATTGCCAACATGTTTTCAAAAATCGTCTGCTGCAGATTTCTTGTCTTTGGAAAATTGTTAACCAACCAAACTTTATGCTGTGGGTTCTTGAATTGCCTCACATGATTAAGGAGATTATTAACCCTTTCTACATACAACAAACCTCAACAAATGAATGTTTAACCATTAAATGAAATTGAAAACATTTTTGCATAAGGAAAAATAACTATTTATGAGCAATTCATTCATTGGCAACAATGTTTTTAAAAGTTTTCTGATGCAGATGTGTCAAAAGGCATCCATAAATGGTAAAGTGTTAACTTATCAAACACTATATTGTGGGTTCTTAAATGAATAGTCTCTCAGGATTGAAGCAATTGATTTATTTGAGTACCCGTCATATGTCATCTCACTTCAGTACAACAATAAACTTTTCTTGAAATGTCTTTGTATTGAACGTGTAGATTCATTAGTAAATAAATAATTTTGCATGTCATTTGCCTCAACTTTTAGGACCCTTGCAAGATCCAGTAACTTGCAGGGCTCTCACGAGGGGGCGATTTGGGCAAAGTGGTCGCCTAAAAGTTTCTGACTTCGCCCATTCACTCGATCAAAGCGAAGTCGACTTCGCCCAAAATCTCAGTCAAAGCGAAGTTGACTTCGCCGACAATTTTGTCCTAGCATCGGACACTGTTAAAATGATCACGGTCACACACCATGTCGAATCGATGAAGGCCTATACATGTATACATGCAAAACGGATCCAAATTTATAATGTTTGTCAGAATCTTCCAAGAACCTCCTGTGACTAATTGTGTTGGGTTAATCCTTTCCCACATACACCAAATCTGCAGCAGACAACTTTGTAAACATAGTGACAAAAACCTGAAAAATCTCCCAAAAAAAAAAAGCTTAATTGTTAAATAAAGTTGAAAATATTGTGGCCTCAGGTGAAATTACCCATCATGAGCAATTACACCTTTGGCCACAATGTTTTCAAAAGTCGTCTGCTGCTATTGCGTCAAAATGCGTCTACAGGGGGGGAAAGGGGTCAACCTGAGCATATGCAAGGTCAATTGAGATCTAAACTGATCATATACTCACTATTGCTTCGGGAGTTGTATCTTCCTATAGCAGGGCTTTAATATAAAATGAATTTCCAATTTGCCTGACATCAGTGAGTCAGTTGTATTGCCCGTAATCACCCTTTCCCACATACAACAAATCTGCTGCAGACGACAAAAACTGTCAACTCAAAAATGAGAATAAAGCTTCATATATGAGAGTTTAGTCATTAAATTGAGTTGAAATATTGTGGCAAAAGGAGAAATTTTGCTCGTTTCGAGCAATTTCTCCTTTTGTTGCAGTGTTTTCAAAAGACGTCTGATGCAGAGGCATCCGAAAGTGTCTATATGAAGGAAAGGGTTAAGCACAAGATGGTACCCATTACTACCATCTCGAAAGTCTTCAGTATGACCCAAACCTGCATATCATGTTAACCCTTTCCTGCAGCACACGACTTTGAACATATTTTGTCAAAAAATAGAAAATCTCCATAATTAAATGGATAACCTATAATGACTAAAAGTTGAAAACATTGTGGCAAAAGGAGATATTGCTTGTTTTGAGCAATTTCTTCTTTTGTCACTATGTTTTAAAAACCTGTCTGCTGCAAAGGCTTCAGAAAGCGTCTATATAAAGGAAAGGGTTAACATGGGCAGCCTATTTATTGAACCTTTTCCCACATACAAAACATCTGCGATAGATTACTTTGACAATGTATGGTCAGAAATTGAAATAAAGCAATTTCTCTCCTTTTGACCCAATGTTTTCAAAAGACTTCCACTGTATAGGTGCCTCAATCAACATACACACTTTTTTTATGATGAAATAAGTCTTTAACCCTTTCCCTTATATGTACGCTTTCTGACGCCTCTGCAGCAGACGACTTTTTGAAACATAGTGACAAAATAAGAAATTGTTCAAAACGAGCAATTTCTCCTTTTGACACACTGTTTCCACTTTTAGTCATGGGTTATCCATTCAATTATAGAGATTTTCTATTTTTTGACAAAATATGTTTGAAGTCATCTGCAGATTTTGCTGGGAAACCACCATCGGTAGCAATTAAAGATATCTGAAACAGAATGATTCATTGAAATAGAGACTAAAAAATGAAAACTGCATAATGCTGATGAAAATATTTAGGCAAAATGAGAAAATGCTCACCATGCCACAACTCTATCAAAAATTATACTTTCATACTGCAGCAGATGACTTCTGAAAACACCTCACAAAGAAGACCCTTTCTGATGCTTCTGTAGCAAACGACTTTTGAAAACATTGTTTCAAAAAGAGAAATTTCTCAAAATGAGCAATTTATTATCTTTTGCAACAATGTTTTCAACTCTTTTCAGTTATTGTTTGTACATTTATAGAGCTATTCCATGTTTTTCTCTGGATGTTTTCACAGTCATATGCTGCAATTTTCGAGGGATTGGTGTGAAACGGTTTTTACTAAAAACCTATTTTAAAAACCTGCTTTAGGTGCAATTTTGACCCCTTTGTAAACAATGCAAATTTAGATGCCATTACTCAGAACGAAAAAAAAAAAAAATATCAATTTTAGATACAACCGTTTCATGCCAAGCCCTCGATTTGTTGTATGAAATATTTTTTCTCTGCAACATTAACTGCTTGTTTGATTTCAAGATCAGTTGGCAGAAATGTTTCTTTTAAAAAAATTGAGACATAAATAATTTATATTTTGATACATTTATAATGGCTTTTGAGATTATTCCATCTTACTTCCTGGTCGTCATCCAATCTATACTATTTCAAGCTCCTAGGGAAATTTTCAAATTCACTGGAACATTCTGGAAGTAAGCCGACTAAAGCTTGAACTTGAACTCTCAACCCCTGGATTGACAATCATATCCTTTATCAATTGACCTATAGCCACAAATAGTAAATTAGATATTGCACAACAGCTTATAAATATTTTGAGCAGGAAATTAAATCTGTTGAGATTGAATGCACTTCCCAAGACTTTCAGAGGCTTTGCCTTAATTCATATTAATACTGTACTTACCTCAAATCGGGCAACATTTGTATTGATGATACTAGTACGAAGGTAGACTTGTCCACCACTGGGATTGAGTCCACCATTGGGATTGATATAAAACAAACCCTGATTGGCCGAATATGAGGCAATTGAGTAGGTGATTATACTGTTTGGAGACTGAAAAATATTTAAATACATAAATATACAATTTACATTTTACCATAAATGAGATTTTATTAATCCTCTTCTTTGAAAATATCTGATTTTATGCAACGTCTAGAAAATTGAAATTTCACTTTAATTTTGAGTTAAAAACATTATGGAGCAAGCTTTTATAAAAGTAATATGCTTCTATGCGAGATAAGCGAGTTTTTATGAGATTATTCCAATTACTCCTCGGACACAGAAGAGGACATATATTCATTACAAACTAGAACCCAACAACACACACTAAAACATTTAAATTTTCTGTAATTCTTAACCATTTCCCTGCATGCATATGCTTTTTGACTTGCTCTATTTCCAAACATATTCATGAAGATCATGGCCATGGTAAACATATTCATGAATAACTATAAATGAAAGAACAATTATTGAATGAAATTGAAAACTCAGGCTAAAGGAGAAATTGCTTATAATGAACAATTTCTACTTTTGCCACACCATTTCCAAAGGACTTACTCTAGAGGTGTAAGAAAGTATCTGTATGAGGGAAAGAGTTGATACCAGTTTTTTTATGCTTTTTATGTGATAGATGACCCAAGAAAATATGAGTTCAAGGATGAACCCTTTCCCATATACAACAAATCTGCAGCAGATGAAAATATCTACCTATTTTTTCACAATGTTTTCAAAAGTCATCTGCTACAAATGTGTCTGCATTTTATCATTTTAATAGAACTAAAAGCACAAAGTACTAAGTATAGTTGCATATGCCCAAAGTCCTAAAAATAGTTGTAAAGGCATGCTTTAAAGTATTAAGAAAAGTTGTAAAGGCATCAACTGGTCAAAAGCATTAAGAGTAGTTGTAATGGCATGTGTAAAGTATTTAGAAAAGGCAATATGCGCAAAGTACTTGTAAGTCATTTAACCCTTTCCCTCATACAGACGCCTTCTGATGCCTCTGCAGCAGACGGCTATTTGAAAACATTGTAACAAAAGAAGAAATTGCTCAAAACGAGCAATTCCTCCTTTTGGCACAATGTTTTCCACTTTTAGTCATAAGTTATCCATTCAATTACAGAGATTTTCTATTTTTTGACAAAATATGTTCAAAGTCGTCTGCTGCAGAATTGTCGTATGAGGGAAAGGGTTAATTTGCAAAATATGATGGATCATAATGAACAAATAATCCTTATTGCCACAATGTTTTCAACTCTATTCAATAATTAAACTATCAGTTATCAGTCTTAGGACTTCCTCGGACGTATTCTGGCTCTGCTCAGATAAGAATCAATCTGGCATGTAAATTGATTTGCACGGCGTTTATCAAATGACCATTAACCTCTCCCCATGGTGCTATAAGTAACGGTACACAGATAACATCTCCACTACTGGACAGAATACAGTTTGGGTCAGGTCACAAATTGAAAACTCTTCTGTGTTTTAAAAGATGTCTAGCTACCTTTATTTCAGACAAGAGAATACATGATTGTTATTCATTTTATCTGTAGAAATACATTTGAAATACATATTAAACTTTTCCCACATACAACAAATCTGCAGTAGACTACTTTGAAAAACATCTTAGCAAAAATATGGAAAATCTCTGTGAATGATAGTATAGTACCTGCATGTGTCAAAAGGAGAATTGCTAATAATGAGAAAATTCTCTATATTTCACAATGTTTTCAAAATGTGTCCGCATCATGGAATCAGAAAGTGTTTGTATGAAGGGAAGGGTCTAATTAAAATAAGTCAGATAAGTATATTTAAAGTATATAAAGATAAAAACAAGATGAACAAAAGAAAAGTTAACCATTTCCCTGAAACATACAGCATTTGACACCTCTAGAGCAAAACTAAACATTTGCAAATATTTTAGGAAATGGCTCATAATGTATTTTTTCTTCTTTTCTCAAAGTTTTTTCAACTTTGATTCTGAACAGTACTTCCATATGTGTTTGAAAATATTTTAGGAAATAGCTCATAATGTATTTGTTCTTCTTTTCTCAAAGTTATTTTCAAATTTGATTTTCAACAGTACTTCCATATTTGTTCATGTTTCATAGTTTTGCTAATATGTTTTCACAGCAGACATGTAACTCTGAAAAACAGCAAATCAGTTGAAAGGTAAATTCATGCAAAGAACTCTCTCTCATTCCAAGTATAGTTGTCAGATATATTTTGAGATGGTTTTTAACAGAATATTACATGAGGAAAATGGTTGTGGTCCATTTTCAATATTCAATGAGTTGACCCAGTATCTACAGAATATTTGAACTATGCATGGTCTTTATAAAAAAGATTTTCACCACGTTAACCTGGTTACGAAAACTACGAGAAAAAGCGTATATTTGACAGTTTATCCCAATAATGTTTAACCCTTTCCCTCATATGACAATTCTGCAGCAGACGACTTTGAACATATTTTGTCAAAAAATAGAAAATCTCTATAATTGAATGGATAACCTATGACTAAAAGTGGAAAACATTGTGGCAAAAGGAGAAATTGCTTGTTTTGAGCAATTTCTTCTTTTTTCACTATGTTTTCAGAAAGCGAATATATGAGGGAAAGGGTTAAAAAGGTATGAGTACAATTGTTAACTGTTCTCTGTAATGGTTCCAATTGGCAGTGTACATTTGTGTTTATAAACTTTTTATTATATAAGGACACAATTCCGCTAATCTTTGTTTAACTTTTCATGCACAATAAATAGTTGGGGCTACATGTTTAGCTTTTACTGATTATGTGAATGTGTGTAATATGAATACACTTGTCTGAAGCTGTACAGTGTCCATGAACAAGACGACCCCTTCCCGTTTGATACAGATGACAATGCTATACCTGTGATACTGTATTATCTTGCAAAATTAACCTGATTCTGACCTTTGTGCATACAGTTTCATCATTATTTATAATGTGTGACATTTATCAAACAATGTGTTTTGCATAAAACAAATAACAAAGTTTATGAGAATACATGCATGTTGTATTCCATTATATATATTTGGACACTGGTGAAGAGAGGTTAATGTTGCTAAGTCATAACTGGTTCATATACTTCAATAGGAAATGTTGACAAGATGACATTCTAGGGTAGACAGTGAATTCCATCTTTCATCTCTAATCGTGTTGTCTATCATCTAAAAAGATACTAAATTTAGAATATGTAATCACATTTGAAAAACACGAATAATATTTTTTTCTAATTTAGTAGTTTAATCTTTAGGGTTCAAGACTAAAGAGAAGAAATGTTAAATACATGAAACAAATAAAATATACCTTTTGTTTTACATTTAATCTTTAGGGTAGTTCAGTAAATGATAGATCCTCCGGCTCAGCATTTGATTCTTGAGTGGTTATATTCCCTATTTCACTTGACAATGATAAGGCCTTTTTGGCAGTTGATTTACGTCTCATCTTTCTGAATAAGACCATATATTAAATGCATAAGCATGATACAATATAAACATAAACAGTTGAATTCAGGTAAGCTTTTATAATATTCTTTTACATACGTTATCGTGTACTGATAAATTATATGTTATCTTGATAGACAAATAATGATCGGAACATCTGCTTTGAAAAATTAATGGTAATTTGTTATGCTTGTGTTGAAATCATATTGTGAATAGGAGGAATTGCTTATTTAGAAAAAAATCTTTTTATCAACACTGTTTTGCAAAAGGTGTCCATGGTAATGGCATCAGAAAGCATGTTTAGCAGGTAAATACATAACATTTTGAAATAATAGCAATGTAACTTTTGCTATTATGTTTTTGAAACACTTAAATTTCCCTCCAACGTCCATGACCAGTATCATTTATAAAACGTCAACTTACATTGGTGTTGATGTCATAGGTTTTCTTTTCCTTGGCATATCTTTGTCTGGTGTTTGTAAAGGCCTCTTTGTTTTTCTCTTGCTGGTACGAATTTTCTGCATTAGTGTCGTCTCATTTAAAGTAAGCAAATGGCTTTGGTCAGCTATTTTACTTTCGTTTCCGAAGTCATAGTGAACATCGCCATATTGATTCTTAATGAGACATCCACGTCCCAAAAACTCTGGAAGCGTATTTGCATGGAACCATGCTGTAAACATGTATTCTGTAACGCAATTCAATAACTCAACCAGACTTCCAATGGCTGACTCTGGAGGCATCCACACATTTGGATGCCGAAATTCCTTTCCTGGTAGCTTCACTGACATTTGTCTTACTTCCTGTACGGAAAACAATAAAGGGTCTACCGACTTGGGACAGTACATATGTTTTATTATGTCACAGTATATTGAACTGTTCACTTTGGCTGTGATTGGTTTTCCTTCAGTGTCAAACTCATAATGCAAAATATGTTTAAGGGCTTCTGGAATTTTCAGAGCAGTTGTCATCCATTTCAAATGTCCCATTCCATACAGTTTTGGAACAAAATCATTTCCACCCATACAAAGTACAACAGCAACATTGACGGCAGCATATTTAAAACCAAATCTTGCTTCTATTCTTTCTATGATGGCAGTTATATTGTAATGTTCAGGTTTTGACTTTTGTAAAAGGACATAGACAGAATTTTTAAATGAATTGTCTGAATGTCTTTGCCAGTGTATCGAAAGAGCAAACATATGGGCCACCACACTGTCAATATCGCCAGATGTTACCACAGCTAAGGTTGACTCATTGCTTCCTAGGTCTTCACTGATAGTGTTGAGCCAGTCAACTTGTGCCAGTTCTGCTTCCCCTTTTCTCTGGCGTATGTTGTATAAAACCTGTTGCTGTTGAAAACCATTCAAACCAAAGTCAGCTTTAACAGGGTGCGTGTATGGAATACAGGAACAGGCACCCTCACAGGAACATTCGATTTTGATCAGCTCACTGTCAACGACAACAGAAATATTTCTTTGTAAAGAAAGAGAACTTATATTTCTTGCCAAGTAATTGCTGATCATCCTTTTGCCTTCACCAGTTGATATAACTGCTGACTTTGACAATTTGTGTGAGCTTATGATGTCCTCTCCAACTTTCAGATGTGCAATTGAAAGTGAGTCATTCTTGTTTCTCTTTTGTCTGGTTTCACCTTTTAATGTGTCTGGTGTAAATGTGTACTTTTCTTCGCAGACAATTATTTGACTAAGTTTTGGAAACATCAACATCAACATCAGGGATTTTATAACACCGTTCTCGATATGTTTTAGATATTGCTTTCCACTTGTTGCTTTCGTCTTAAATTTTATTCCGGCAAATTCAATGGTGACGTAATCAGATTGTCTTCGTGTAGCTTTTCTGCAATATCAAGTATGTTGTCCATGTCTGCATTTGGACTTTGGTATGATGATTCAAGCACAGCAATAAGGGCTTTTTTTATACCAGCAGACTTTTGAACACTTGCTTTTGATCCATCAGGATTCACTAGCGATTGACATGTATTCATTGTTGAGCTAAGACAATCAATGATTTTGCTCTTTTTTTTTACCATGGCTTTCCGCTTGCATTCTTCGGTATCCTTTGGTAGATGTTTAGATGCCTTATAACTTACTCTGCGCATTGTTATGTTTTTGCCATTAGTTGCTCTACGGATTAAATGACTTGGACCATCTAGAACTGAAAGTTCAGGTACTAGTTCTTTACATAATCCAAAATAATTTTTTGATGCAGCATACCTTTTCATCAAATACTTGCCCACATTGTAAGAATGTGTGTCCAAAATTTCGCAAGGTAAGGGTTTTTCTTGACACTCATAAATATGATGAGGCATGATTGATTCTCCTGTACCAAACCCATTTCTTTGTACAATGAGTCGAACCAAAGGCTTAATGTGTATCCAGTCTTTCTTGGTCAAGTTAATTTTAAAGTTCCCTGAAGATATATCTTTCAAACATGTCTCATCAGACTTTGAAAGATCTTCAGGACCAGAAAATAAATGTTCTTTTGCTAGTTGGATGTCTGCAAGATGATCAACTATTGCCATTCTTGGTACAACTGTTTGTAGGGTTGATCTTGGTCGAAAACCTTTAAGGGCATCTTTGTGATCAATTTCCCTCTGTGTGTCCAGAGCTATATTTGTGGCCCCACCTCTGTGTGGTGTAGAGAAAAGAGTCATTTTCATGTTTTTATGGAAGAAGCCAGCAGAGTAGTGTTCATGTAAAAGGTCTACACAGAAGGACGCATATGAAGAAGCACCATTTAAAAATGCAAATGGAAGAGAACTTTTCACTGCTGACAGAAGGAGCCTGTAACCATTTGCACCACCAAGGTGTTCTGCAGTGATTATTGCAACAATCTCGTCGCAATGCAACATAAAGTCTCTATGTAAGGCAAAAGTTGCGTTTCTTGAGCATCCATTTTGAGCAAATACTGATAGTTGCTTTCCCCAATGTTGTTCAAGGTCGGCCGTCTCACAAATGTTCATATCATTATGGAACTTTTGCTGGGAACTGGGTTCAAGCTGTTCATAAAAAGCAATGTTAAAGGCTAAGTGAAGTGCCACTGCAAGTCGTGTAATATTTTTTGAAGCTGTTTCAATATGCTGTATAGAAATTAACTTCATCCAGTTGTCCTCTTGTTCCTCATCTTTCATAAACTTTAGAAGATGTAGAAGTCCAGCATCTTTATATGCTCCAAAAAGGTTAACTATTTTAGATTTACGCAAATGTAAAGCAGGAAACTCAGGTAGAAATTGACGAAAAAAAACGTCTTCTTGCATCAACTTGAAAAGATTTTTTGAAATTTTATGATCGGGTGCAAAGATAATTCGATCCTTCTGTACGGGTGTCCTACATAATTTCTTAACTGTGTTTTTCAGGATTGTTTTTAGATTGGCTATATCGTCATCACGTCCAGTAGCTGGTGATGGGTGCCTACACAGTAATTCTGGCACTTTGAATTTTGTAAGAAAACTCTCGTTTTCCTGCTTGACATTTCGTGATGTGCTGCCAGACTCAACTGTGCTGTTTTCCAATTTCTCCACTTCTCCATCAAAATCATTTAAGGGGCTATCAATACGCAGAGAAGAGTTAAGTCTTTGCTCAATATCTTCTATTGTTTGGTTCCAATCCGAAGTGTTCATTGGGGTTTCTTCTCCATTAAACCAGTTTGCACTGGATGATGCATTTGTGATATCATTCTCTACTGAAAGGGATTTTATTATTTCATTTATATCTGAAAATTGAAATGTCTCCCATCTTATTAGTGATATGAATTCATTCCACATCAATGCCTCGTCTTCAGTGGCTGCCATTAGAAGATTAATATCCTCTTGGCTAAGTTGGACTCCTTCCATACATTTACACGATGTAAGATGATCATTTTCACATTCTTCATTGTGCCAATTTTCAGAAATAACATGATCTCTTGGTAAGCCTTTCAGTGTGATAGGTAAGGTACATATTTGTGATGTTCTGTTCTGGCCTGGATTGGGATCATCATGTGTTGTTAGTCTGACTAAGTTGTCCATAAAGAACACTATATAACAGCAACGGAGATTGACATTATGCAACCGTACAGATTGATCATGAACTGCCTGATATCTCATCGGATACTGCTTAATGTATGTTTCAAAGTATGATTTGTCTTCATCCGCTGCTGCCTTTAACCATCGATCGGCTGTTTTAAGGCTTTGTGTTGTTCCAGCATTTGACGTTATAGAAAAGACTGTTGTCAAAGCATTATGGTCTAAAACAAGTTCCTGTGTGTTGAGCTGCTGCAGGACGCCACAATACAGTTTGTTGAATAGAGTTAATCCTGAATCAAACAAGTAACTGGAGGATTGCAAGCAATACCATAGTCCCCTACCGGTTTGCACTTTTGAGTCTGTTTCTGTTGTCATAGCAACCCAATGTTTAGGTATATCAAGACAATAAAGTATGAAAATAAAGAAAGGGAAATAACTCAAAAATTAGGGAAGCAAGAGTTATGGTTCATGTGCACTGCACTCCCCCTTGATACGATGTATTCATGTGTGAAATTTCATAGCCATAGCTAGTATAGTTATGGAGATATGCTCCGGACAAAAATCAAGTATGAAAATAAAGAAAGGGAAATAACTCAAAAATTAGGCAAGCAAGAGTTATGGTTCATGTCCACTGCACTCCCCCTTGATACGATGTATTCATGTGTGAAATTTCATAGCCATAGCTAGTATAGTTATGGAGATATGCTCCGGACAAAAATCAAGTATGAAAATAAAGAAAGGGAAATAACTCAAAAATTAGGCAAGCAAGAGTTATGGTTCATGTCCACTGCACTCCCCCTTGATGAGATGCATCCATGTGTGAAATTTCATAACCATAGCTAGTACAGTTTTGGAGATATGCTCCGGACAAAAATCAAGTATGAAAATAAAGAAAGGGAAATAACTCAAAAATTAGGCAAGCAAGAGTTATGGTTCATGTCCACTGCACTCCCCCTTGATACGATGTATTCATGTGTAAAATTTCATAGCCATAGCTAGTATAGTTATGGAGATATGCTCCGGACAAAAATCAAGTATGAAAATAAAGAAAGGGAAATAACTCAAAAATTAGGCAAGCAAGAGTTATGGTTCATGTCCACTGCACTCCCCCTTGATGAGATGCATCCATGTGTGAAATTTCATAACCATAGCTAGTACAGTTTTGGAGATATGCTCCGGACAAAAATCAAGTATGAAAATAAAGAAAGGGAAATAACTCAAAAATTAGGGAAGCAAGAGTTATGGTTCATATGCACTGCACTCCGCATTGATGAGATGTATCCACATATGGAATTTCATAGCCATAGCTAGTACAGTTTTGGAGATATGCTCCGGACAAAAATTTGCCGGACTGACTGACTGACTGACTGACTGACAGATGGACTGACGGACTGACGGAGTGCAAACCTAATAGTCCCCTTCGGCACGCCGGTAGGGGACTAATAAAGCAATAATCTTAGCCAGTTTTTTTCTTCTCAGAGACGCTGAATGGGGGCTCGACTTCACGACAGCTGCATTGTAGAAGCAAGCTGTAAAGAATTCCTGGATTTCGATAGGTGTGTGTAGAATCCATTCATCAACTACATCAACGTTTCGCCAATCTAATGATATACCTATCCATTTCTCATTGTTATTGAAGCAACAGTCACAGAACTTTACCCCATTTTTATGGTCAATTGTTTTTGGTTCTCCAGCAATTTCTGCATCATTAGGTTTCCAAGTATAAATCACTGAGTTTGAAAGTGAATTACATAAATATGAATCTTGAAGATAAAAGCGATGGACATTGCCTTCTACACAGTATTTGCATGTGTATTTTTCAAGAGTTCCTGCAGTTAAGACAATTATACTGGTTGCAAGCAATGAATGTTTATTGGCCAGTTCGCAACTGAGAATGGTGGCAACATCTTCCAAGTCTTCCGTAAGTTGTACTTCTATAAAAAGTTGAACGCCTTCAAAAGTTATGTCTCTTATCTTTACATTATCAAAAACTGACACACATTTGTTCGCTGGTGCTGAGTACAGGTCTAGACATTTACAGAGTAAAAAGTCAATCCTTGAAAGTGAATGGGTCACAGAACTGTGAACAAAGGTTAATGTTGAAATATCTTCAGCAGTTTTCTTTCTACTATTTTGAACATTTACAATCTTGCGACATTGCTGTGCTGCCGTGCGGCTTAAATTCTGTATATTTTTTATGTTTGTGAGGAATTGCTTTTTCTTCTTAATTGTCTTATCATAATCAGCTATAATACTGTTTTCCTTGGCATAATGTTGTTCAAAGAGGCATATTTTCTGCCATTGAGAATCAGTGAAATTATGCTTGTAGATAGAACTCAACGTCTCGCTTTCACCTATTTCAACACCAAAAAGAAAATCTTCTGACCATACTGATGTTTCTAAACAAGCAATGTCATTGTATAAATCAAGTGTTGAATTCGACTGTTGATTCAGTTTAAATGGTGTCTGTAGGATTTCATCGAGAACTGTTCTGCAGATTTTGAAACTGTCATAATGCTTTGATATGTATCTTATACAGGATGAAAGCTTAACCAAACGGTCTATCCCTGAATTTACAAGTCCATTTTTGTGAGTTCTTAATTCACAGAGAATATTACTTGGGCGTATAATAGGTTCATTCTCTAGTCTTTGATTGAGAAGGAAAGCTATGAACTGTCTATACTCTATGAAAATGTCTCCATTGTGTTTAATGAATGTTACATGATTTGACAGCGATGGAATGTTACTCATTTTTGAATTTCCATTCTTGAAGCACGCACCTAAAATAAATTTAAAAACTCTTTAAGTACATGAAAAGAGTGTTTTCAAATGTGCAAAAAGAACTTATTTTCAGATTGTCTTATGAATACTGGGGAACAGAGAGGTAAATGCAAAATTTAACATTCATCCAATAGACAAAATCTTAAAATACCCAATCATTAAACAAAACAAGTACTTAAACCTTTCCTACATGCAGACTGATTGATTGATTAGGGTTTAACGCCGTTTTCAACACATGTTTACTTTCCAAGCAAATGGCTGCTTTTCCACATAGACTGTTATCCCATTGGGGAAAAACGAATGACGCATCTCACAGTGACTTTTATCAAACTTTCGAAAGAATGTTGGCTGAGCCGGGATTCAAACTCAAAACCCATGGATTGCCAGCTCGCGTCCCTACGGACTGAGCTACCAGGACTCGGCTTTCTTTCCTACATATGCCAATATTGCAGCAGACGCACATCTAGGCAAAGCAAGGGAACATTTGTAACTTAAATAGTATAATCGTTGAAAAGAGACAAAAACATTATGACAAAAGGAACAATTTCCCCTTTTGCCACAATGTTTTCAAAAGTTGTTGGCTGCAGAGGTGTCAGAAAGCGTCTTTATGTTGAAATGGTTAATAACTTGTTATGGGAAGTTTTAGACTCTTTTTCATTACAAAATGTTTGAAGAAAAAAGGAACAATTTCCCCTTTTGCCACAATGTTTTCAAAAGTTGTTGGCTGCAGAGGTGTCAGAAAGCGTCTTTATATTGAAATGGTTAATAACTTGTTATGGGAAGTTTTAGACTCTTTTTCATTACAAAATGTTTGAAGAAAAGAACAGAACCATTATTATAGGGCAAAGACGCTGTTGCAGGAGACGACTTTTGAAAACAATGGCAATGCCACAATGTTTTCAAAAAGTATGGAATAATCACACTTTTGTTTTTAAAATATGCCTGTTAGAAGGTACCCTGCAATCAGCAACTTTTAGCCATATCTGCTTTTCATTCTAAGTATGATTTTCAGTTCCTTTTGCTAAAATATAATACCAAGATCAGCCTGCATATATACATGCACTCTGATCTTGATATGTCTTGTTTGTTACTCATTTATAGGTATAAGCAAACCATATACAATACATTTATATCACATGCTGAAAACCGGATGTAAGGGTTAAATTTGTTTTATTCAAGTAATGTTTTCAAATGTCATGATTCCTGCAACAATATCAAACAGTGGTTATATTTAACAAAACTTAATTATAAGTTTAAACTTTTAAACTAAGTTTTTCCTAGTGAATATTACAAGTAGATAATTCCTGCAGCAGAAAAGGGAAAATGCTCTGGTTCTCAGTCAACTTTGTCACAAAATAAATGAAAAATTATGTCCAGATTAACAATTCAATTCAGTTAATTTCATTCATAATATATTTTGAAATTTGAAAATTCTTAAATACCTAATAAGGGAAAGGATTACATTTAAAAGAAAAAACATGGACCTACCTTGAGCACTTTATCCTGTCTGATGCAAAAATCGCGATTCTATAAAATCTCAGTAAAACTTGAAATTCTCTTGTTTATCTAACTAGTGGCTGCAAGTGACCATTGGTACCAGTGACCATTACTGTAAATGGCTTATCGGATTCTGCCCATTAATTTTGGGGTATCGGATTCTGCCCATTAATTTTGGGGTATCGGATTCTGCCCATTAATTTTGGGGTATCGGATTCTGCCCATTAATTTAGGTAATAAAATCTCCCCCTTGCTGTGCTGATCCTCGTAAGCCAGATCAAAGAATACTGGAAACAAGTATGATTTGGGGAGGATGTCCTAGGACTGTTATAGAAACGTTCCCTGTTTTTGTCTACATTATTTCAAAGTCGTCTGATGCAGAATTATTGTATGTGGGAAAGAGAAACAGCCCAAGTTAAGTATAAATAAAAACAACTCACAGCTGGGTCTGCATCTGTTGCGTTGACATCATATACTCTCGTATTGAACTGTTGACTTCTTGGAATGGTAATGTCTCTTGGGAGGTTTTGGAAGATTGGGCAATTCTGGTTGCGAATCACGTTGATTGCAGTTGCCTGATTTTCTCCCAACCTTGATGGTGACCCCAAATCGTAAATCCTTACAGTAAACTGGAAGACATAAAAAGGTTTTCATATGCAGTTTTGCCTTCCCTTTAATGACTTCTTGCTTGAATTGCAATTGAAACCTTTTCGAGAATGAGACACAGAATCCTTTGCATGAACATCTGACGTCTCTTGACAACATCGTGGCAAGAGGAAAATTTGCTCATAATGAGCAAGTCCAATTATAGTCCCCAATGATTTCATTTCTATTCTACTCATTTATAGGTTTTGTTTGCCTACATAATTGTAAAATGTTCTGCTGTTAATTGGTTGCATGTAGAAATTACTTATGACAAATTGCCTATGGTAACAGAGAACTTGTTCTCTCAATATCTAATGCCATTTTGGATACATGAATGAAACCTGATAATCATTCAGAAGAGAAGTTATGAAAACATCCCAAATGTTCCCTTTTCCCACAACTGTTTTACTCAATGCAATAAAAAATATAATCAAATTCCGCGTTAACCCTTTCCCTGAAACAGAAAATTGTAGATGCATCTGAACAAGATGACTTATTGGTATGGTCCGAAAGAGAAATTCTCAACATGCATAATTTCTTATTTTCCCACAATGTTTCTACTCGGTAAAAAAAAAAAAAAATATGTGGTTAAGGGTACAAATGAAGTACTCACCCTGTAAGTTGACAAGGTATCCAGGGCCACTCTATTGGCGAGGCTCACAAGTCCCGTTGTTGCATCGATGGTAAAAAAAGATGGAGCCGTGTCATCTCCAATAATGGAATATGTCAATGTGTTGAATGGTGCCTGTAATTTAACAAAAAAAAGAATTGAGATATGTTAGGCAAAAAGAAGTCTACTTGTGTGACTGGACAATATTTTACCTCTTTGCACATACTATAAATCTGCAGCAGACAACTTTGAGCTTGAGGCAAATTTATGTTTTTTTTTTTAAACATTCTGCCATAATGTTTTCAAAAGTAAAAGAAGTACAACAACAATGGCTAGGGGCCGAGAAGAGTTGTTTTGTCAACAAAGACTATTTCGAGGGCTTGGCGTGAAACGGGTGATTGATTGATTGGGGTTTAACATCGTTTTTAACTGTTTCTCAGTCATATCACGGCGGCCAGTTCACCTACTCATATGATAACATAGAAGCAATTTGGCTAGAAATCAAAAACACCAAACAAAAACCGTTCATACTTGGTAATATATATAGACCTCCATCTGCAAACAATGACTGGATAAATGAAATGGAAATATTACTAGAAACTGTATACACTAAAAATAAAGAAATTATATTAGTTGGAGATTTCAACTTTAACTTTTCAAACTCAAAATGTTCAATTTCATCTTGGAATGCTGTTACAGATGCATTTAATTTAAAACAACTTGTGCAAATTCCAACACGAGTAACCAATCACACCTCAACAATAATAGATCATTTATATACAAATACACCTTGTAATATTATAAATGTTAAAGTACCAAAAATATCTCTCAGCGACCACTATCCAGTCTATTTCATTCGGAAGTTGAGTTGCAGTAATACTTCAGGACCTCTTCACAATATTATAAATTACAGAAATATTACATCTTTCGATGAAAACAAATTTAATACTTGTCTCAACAACCAGATTTGGTCCATTATTGAAATTTATGATGATGTTGACGATTCTCTAGACTGTTTTATCTCTATGTTTACAGATGTTCTTAACACACATGCACCTCTCAAACAAAAGCGTGCCAAACACAATAACCTCCCAGACTGGTATAATGCAGAAATTGGATGTGCATCAAGACAACGTGATAAGGCAAAAACACAAAATAATATCAGTGAATATAAATACTGGCGCAGTAACAAAACAAAAACTCTGATATCCGAAGCAAAAAAGTCTTTCTATACAAAATCAATAAACCAAAATAAACAAAATCCCAAACAAATTTGGAAAAACCTAAAAGATATTTCGGGAAAGACAAAAACCCACCAGTCAAACATCATTACATCATTTTAAATATTCTGCCATAATGTTTTCAAAAGTAAAAGAAGTACAACAACAATGGCTAGGGGCCGAGAAGAGTTGTAAAAAAAATATTGAAAAAATATTTTGGCTACCTGTTGGAACAAGCACATACTGTGCTCTCCATAAATGTTGGATTTAGTAAAGTTTATTGAGTTGTAAAATGAAATCAAATACACCAAAAGATGGATTAAGATAGAAACTCAGTGTCTAGGAAATTTTTACTGTGAAATTTAAAGGACTATAAAAGAATTCTGGTAAAAACATTACTTCACTGTTCTATTATATAAAATTCAAATTAAAAGATGGCTGCCAATATTACTCAAGACAATAATGGATACTATATTCAATATGTCTAGCAGTATCATAGATTTTTCTGGCTTCTCAGAATCCTCAACAGAAGATATTCAGATGCAGTTTCCTGACTTTGTTACAGTTACAGTTAATAAGAAAAGTGTAACTGTACTTCTAGACTGTACAGACAATTTGATTAAATTAAATGAAGAGTTGTGGAAAAAGTATAGACCCTATGCTTCATCAAAACAAAATGGAGATATTTTTAAAATTCCTTTTGGAGAAAGTGGTCAAGTTATAACATGTACAATATATTTTACAACAAACACTTTACTAATCCAGGGAAATGACTTATCAAGATTTTCTTCAACAAATAACAAAAATTGAGACGGACACACAGAAAGTCATATCTATGCAGCCTTTATATTCAAACACCAGTATTCAGCCAGAGGAGACAAGGGTGAAGAGTCTTCCACCTTTAACCTCTACACCTAGGGGTAATACTACATTAATTAATGGAGTTCAGGATTATGCTGCTTATCACCCTAATGAGCCCATTACAGAGCCCATTAAACAGCTGGAAGACCCTTACCCCCAAAATGGAAGAAATTCAGGCACCGAAACATGTTCTTCAACAACTCATGAAACAGAAGTGAAGCAATTACAGAACTCCCCATCAGAAGAAACTTATATCAAAACAACATTTTTCTCACAAAGTAGCATATTTGACAATAGTGATATATTGAGTTTTTCAGGTTTTGGAATAAGTACTAGCACTGGAATGGGGGAAAGATCTGCAAAAATACATGACTGTAACAGCACAGAGTTTCTAAATAATTCCTGTAGTTTTCAACTTAGAACTACAGCAAAACAAACATTATCTTCCAGTTCCCAAACACAGGATTCTACAAATACAAATATGAAACTAAAACAAAAGGTGGAAGAACAAGCAAAACAAATAACATCCCTCTGTGACAAACTCAAACTAACTAAACAAAAACTGGATAATCCACAGTCTACCAACAATTCAAAAGGAAAGAACACATTATCAAAAGAGAACACAGCACTTAAAAAGACAGTGGCTGATCTAACTTCAAAATGTCTTATACTAGAAGACGAAAAACTTTCATTAAAACATGAAAACATTAAAATGAAAAATGAAAAACATGAACTTAAAAGTACAAAAAATGATAGTCTAGAGATCACAGCCATCAATACATGCATATCTGATATACGCGATGATATGACAACATTCACTAGCAAACTTGAAATAATTCATGAAAAGCTTCTGCTTACAGCTAAACATTCTGACATATTGGACTTAAAACAAGAAATAAGGAAAAAAAATAAACAGACATCTTCACCTAATCAATCTCCTAAACCAGAAACAACATTAAGATCAGGACAAAACACATTGCCCATGAATACACTAAATGATGACACAATAATACAACAGACTTCTAATCAACCATTGCCAAAACCAACAAACTCGAATGACAAGACAAACCTTGATGACAAACCAAAAGTGTACATCCTAGAGGACTCTGTAACCAGAGCCATTGATCCTTCAAGAATGTCAGGTGAGAGGCTATATATCAAAGTTAAATCTCACCCTGGAGCAAAAATAAATGACATTACAAGAAACATATCTACATCAAAGAACAAACAAGATCTTGCCAAGTATGACATGTTCATCATCCACGCCGGTATAAACAACATATCTAATGCTGACAACTGCATATCAATAATACAAGACTATGAACAATTAGCTCATGAAATTAAAGAAATAAATGGAAGAACAAAAATAGCAATTTCATCAATTCTCAAAAAGAAGTATGATAAATTATCACTGAAAACTGTACAAGATACAAACACACTAATTCAAAAAATGTGCTCACAAAATAACTACATCTATATAGACAACTCACTAGGGTTCACATCCAGTGATGGAACTGCAAATAAGATTTTATACAGAGACGAAATTAATCTAACAAACAGAGGAACATCAGTTCTTGTCAAAAGCATGAAAGCTTCTATTTTTAAATGTTTGAACATTCTCCTCCATACTAGTCAAAGGGATGTAAATTTTCGCCAGGCTTATCCGGGTCGACAAATTCCGTCTCAGGTGGATAGATATAGAGTAATGATTCCTGAAACAGAAAATCAACAGGAGGCGAAGTGTCTGTCCGGGTCGATACTTTACACGTTGTTTTTCTCGCAGGGCAGCTCTTGTGTAAATTTATTTGATATTGGGCTAGTGGTTTAGGATCGATTGATTTATTGTTTTGGGATTAACCCTTTCCCTCATACAACAATTCTGCAGCAGACGACTTTGAACATATTTTGTCAAATAATGGAAAATCTCTATGATTGAATGGATAACCTATGACTAAAAGTGGAAAACATTGTGCAATTTTTTCTTTTGTTACTATGTTTTCAAAAAGCTGTCTGCTGCAGAGGTGTCAGAAAGCGTCTATATGAGGGAAAGGGTTAAATTCCGCTTTCAACATTTTTTCAGTCATACTGCAGTGGCCAGTTCATCTACTCATGTGTGTCCTTGTTTTATCAGACCAGTACTCCTCGCAAAAGTCTTTTCAAGCAACTGGATGCTTTTACACATATACTGTTAGCCCATTGGTGGAAGAAAAATGATGCTTGTCACAGTGACTTATGTTAAACATCGAAAAGAATGTTGGCTAAGCTGGGGTAGTGGTTAAGGAGGAAATGTTGTTTAAAGATTATTAAATTTTTAGCTCTAGCATTCATCATGTGCAGAATAATTTGGACAGTTTTGGTAAAGGGCTACTAAAAGAACACTGTGTTCAGATTGTTTGGTGTTTTACATTGCTTTCAACATTTTTTCAGTAATATCATGGTGTTTTCTTAATAAGTTACCAGAACTACTGGTCCATTGATCCCAACACCAGCCAGTCAGTCATAATGCTAACCCTGCAACCCTGAGTGCAAAGGAAAGCAGCCATTTTTAAAGTCTTTGGTATGAACTGCTGTGGATCGAACCTGCAAGCTCCTGCAACTCTTATAGCCACCATGTGCAGGGAAGCGGAATAGTTCTAACAATTTTGGTAAAGGGCCATATCAGGAAATTTTGTGAAATTAATTGGAAATCAGACCAGCAGTTTCAGAGAAAATTTGAACAGACTAAATACAAATGTTGAGTGATCACAACAGCTCACCTTTGGCATGGGCTAGCTTAAAATAGCATACCTGGTAATTGGTTTAAAATTGACCTTAGTTTATAATGTTCTTTAACCCTTTCCGAAATACAACAATTCTGCAGCAGACGACTTTCAAAATGTATTGACAAAAACATGAAATCTTAATAAATGAGTTTTACACAATTAAATAGAGTTGAAAACAATGAGCCAAATGGAGAAATTGCTTGTTTTGAACACCTTTCCTACATACAACAATTATGCAGCAGATGACTTTAAAAACTAATTGACAAAAACATGAAATCTTTATAAATGAGTTTTAAAATTAAATAGAGTTGAAAACATTGTGGCAAAAGGAGAAATTGCTTGTTTTGAGCAATTTCATCTTTTGTCACAATGCTTTCAAAAGTCATTTGCTGAAGATGTGTCAAAATGCATCTACAAGTGGGAAAGGGTTAAAGATTTACAGCTTACTTTCGGTTTAATTGTGCACCCATTAAAAATATTTCATTAACCGTTTCCCTCATATAGACGCTTTTTGACGCCTCTGCAGCAGACGGCTTTTTGAAAACAGTCACAAAAGAAGAAATTGCTTAAAACGAGCAATTTCTCCTTTTGACACAATGTTTTCCACTTTTAGTCATAGGTTATCCATCAAATTATAGAGATTTTCCATTTTTTGAGAAAATATGTTCAATGTCAGCTGCTGCAAGAATTGTCGTATGAGGGAAACGGTTAAACAAGAGCAATTAAATAATCAAACACTTACAAAGAAGATGGTAGACCTGCAGGGTTCATAGAGGAAAGATTGCTTTTGTGTCAGTGCCCCTGTAACTTCGTTTATCAGGAAACACTCAAGGTCCCTCGTTAGTCGGTATCTTACAGTGTTGTGTGGTGCCTGAAATGATCAATCATTGGAGGTGCGTCTTTGAATATTTGGGGGTCTCTGATTTGGAATCATTTAACCATTTCCCCTCACTACAAATGAGCTATAAAGCGAGAAAACTACCATTATGGCATCTGCGTAATGTATCGAACCAGATCAGTCTGCACAGACTGATCCAGACCGACACCTTCTGTTTCAGGGGATAGAGGTACAGTATAGAGAAATGATTCCTGAAACAGAAAATCCACAGGAGGCAAGAAATGTCAGTCCAGGTAAGCCTGCGCGGCATGCTTAGGCTGATCGGGTCGCAGAGTCAACAATGTTGGTTTTTTCGCAGGAAGGCTCAAATCTTCAGCAGAAAACAATTTGGAAAAAAATATATGAAAAAACCTCTGTAAATAGAAGTATAATAATCAAAAACAAAGAGTTGAAATATTGATGCAAAAGGAGAAATTGTTCATTATGATCAATTTCTACTTTTGTCACAATGTTTTTAACCCTTTCCCTCATATAGACGCTTTCTGACGCCTCTGCAGCAGCTGGTTTTTTGAAAACAGTGACAACAGAAGACATTGCTCAAAACGAGCAATAATTTCTCCTTTTGCCACAATGTTTCCCACTTTTAGTCATTGGTTATCCAAAATATATGTTCAAAGTCGACTGCTGCAGAATTGTCGTATGATGGAAACGTTTTAAATTGGTTGGCTGCAGGAACATCAAAATGTTTCTGTATCAGGAATAGGGGAAAAAGACTCATTGCCGCTAAACTTCTAGCTTTTATACTTTAAAAGCAGCATCTAGGCCTACATTTTATGTAGAAGGACGGTCAGTGAAGGCTCTGATTAGAATGGACAGTTGCACAGGCTAGCCAGAGTCTTCATTTCTTGAACATGGAACTAAGACTAGGACACTAAGGATGTTTTATCCGAATAATCCCTTTCCCATATACAGATGCTTTCTGACGCCTTTGCAGCAGACAACTTTTGAAATCATTGTGGCAAAGGAGAAATTGCTTATAATGAGCAATTTCTCCATTTGCCACAATGGTTTCAACTCTATTAACCCTTTCCCTCATATAGACGCTTTCTGACGCCTCTGCAGAAGACAGCTTTTTGAAAACATGGTGACAAAAGAAGAAATTGGACAAAACGTGCAATTTCTCCTTTTGTCACAATGTTTTCCACTTTTTGGCATAGGTTATCCATTCAATTATTGAGATTTTCTATGTTTTGACAAAATATGTTCAAAGCAGTCTGCTGCAGAATTGTCATATGAGGGAAAGGGTTAAAAGATCATACATGTACTGTCATTTATAGAGATTTTCTATATTTTGGACTTGATCACGTCAAAGTCGTCTGCTGCAGTTTTAGGGTATGTGGGAAAGGGTTAACCTATTTGTTATATATTCTATAGCCAAATCTAAGGAGAGGTGACCAAGTTGATATATGTCGGGCTTACTAATTGACTAGATTAGGCCAGGTTACGGCCTAAAATTCAGAGGTCCAGATACGGAGGGGTATATACAGCTCTTTTCCCCACAATATCTCTTTATTGTCACACCAAACCCTGTTATGTGAGTACTCAAATGAATCGTCTCAATGAGACGATTCTTCTGAGTACCCACAACACAGGGTTTTTAGAACATGCAAAACCCCCACTATCTAGTGCTCTGATAAATTATTAATCTATAGCTACCAATGGGTCATTATCCCTAGCTGAGACAGCAAGGATGGTTTCTCCGAGGGTGAATGTCTCGATCACAGTTTGTGAGTAGGATTGATCCACAAAAAAAGGAGCTTGGAAGTTCTGATGTACGCTCACACAACATACGAGGAAGCCGTACATGGCTTCTGTAATTCCAAGATCACGAGCTTGTATTCTGACCTGTAATGAAAATGAAATAGTCTAATAATTGTGATGAAAGGTTTTTTATGACATTCTAGTTTTGGCTTTCACAACAAGTCTTTTGAAACAGAATTATTTTCTTGATAAAGGAGAATTTGATCATGATGAGCAATTTTTCTATTCAAGTATATTTTCACATACATCCTTGAAGTCTATAATAACTCAATTTTCCAAATTGATACGTATGATTTTAGCCCGTTCCCACCTTTAACAAATCTGCAGCAGACAACTTTAAACAGGGTTGAAATCATTGTGGCAAGTGGGGAAATTAGAATTTCATCAATGTTTTGCGAAGGCCTTAAAATGCCTCTATATGTGAGAAAGACTTAAGGAAAAGGTGATTGAAAATGTGCACCAAGGGTCAATAATGTCATATCTTCTACTTAGAACAAGTTTAAAGCACACTTTTTTGAAAATATTTTGGCAAAACTATCAGAAATAACTAGAAATATCACTGAAGGTGATGAATACCCCCAGCTGGTGCCTGACAATATACATATGTATGAGAAATTCAAGGGGCCATTACTCATTTAAAAATAATTTCAGTGCAACACGCCGACAATATGCACAACTAAGCTTGGTATCTATCATTCTTGTGAAGTTATATTAAATTCTGATGAAGGGTTGCTGAGAAATAGTGTTCGCAAAATATGGACATTATATGTAATACGTATGAGAAATTCAAGGGGCCATAACTCATTTCAAAATAACTTCAGTGCAACACGTCCACAATATGCACAATAAGGCTTGGTATCAATCATTATATTGTACATTTTGTGCATTTTCTTCTTTTGTCACTATGTTTTCAAATGCCGTCTGCTGCAAAGAAAGCGTCTATATGAAGGAAAGGGTTAAACAATCAGAACACTTTCCTCACTACTTCTCTATCTCAATAAGATCATTTTTTTATCCATTTCTCACAACATATAGGCTTTTTGACGCCTTTGGAGTAGATGAAATTTAAAAACACTTGACAAAATGAAGAAATTGCTCATGATGAACAGTTTCTCCTTTTGCCACAATGTTTTCAACTCTATTCAAAAACTTAATTATAGAGACATATTCTTTTTTTGGCAATATGTTTTCAAAGTGGTCTGCTGCAATTTGCTGTCTGTGGGAAAGGGTTAACCCTTTGCCTCATATATACACTTTCTAACGCCTCTGCAGCAGACAGCTTTTTGAAAACATAGTGACAAAAGAAGAAATTACTCAAAACGACCAATTTATCCTTTTGCCACAATGTTTTCCACTTTTAGTGTTAGGAAATCTCTATAATATAACGGATAACCTATTTTTTGACAAAATATGTTCAACGTGGTCTGCTGCAGAATTGTCGTATGAGGGAAAGGGTTAAGGAGTTTTTCCATAGTTTATCCTAGATGTTTTCATAGTGGTCTGCTGCAGGCTAGTTGTATGTGGTACTGCCATATACAGATGCATTTTGACAGCGATGATTTTAATGTCATCTGCTGCAGGTTTGTTGTATGTGGTACTGCCATATACAGATGCATTTTGACAGCCCTGCATGAGATGACTATTTACCTAGATGATTTTAATGTCATCTGGTGCAGGTTTGTTGTATGTGGTACTGCCACAAACTGATGCATTTTGACAGCCCTGCATGAGATGACTATTACCTAGATGATTTTAATGTCATCTGCTGCAGGTTTGTTGTATGTGGTACTGCCATATATAGATGCATTTTGACAGCCCTGCATGAGATGACTAATACCTAGCCGATTTTAATGTCATCTGCTGCAGGTTTGTTGTATGTGGTACTGCCATATACAGATGCATTTAGACAGGGCATGCAGAAGATGACTATTGGAAACAATCATATACTTTCATTTATTTGGCCATTCTACAATTTAACATAGACATTTTGAATACCATCTGCTGTAGGTTTGTTGTATGTAGCAAAAGGATAAGCAACAACAGAGAAATTACTTACCACAAGAACATTGGTGGATATAAGAGTCAGAGACTGCTTAATATAGATCTCGCCTGTTTGTTTGTTTGGAGTTTAACGCCGCTTTCAACTAGATCTCGCCTGTAAGCCTGGTTACTCCGACATAGTCAAAGGCTCGGTTGAAATTAGATCCGTCCACTGTTGTGTACACAAGTTCATTGTAAGGAGCCTTAAAGAAGAGAAAGTACAGTTTGTAACAATTAAACAATTTCAGAGGCTTAACTTTTACCTGATCTCTTTAACCCGTTTCCCAACTGCACACTTGTTTGGACAAATTAGCAGAAGACAACATTGTGGCAAAAATAAAAATTGCTCATAATGAGTTTTTGTGTTTTGCCCCAATGTATTCGTCTCTATTCAATGATTATATTTTCAATAATTATTTAAGCCGTCTGGTTAGTTGATTGTTTATTCTATTTTAGAAGTTGACAGGGGTCACACAACCAAAGAAGTTGTCTGCTGAATATTGGTTATATGTGGGAAAGAGTTAACCCTTTATCACAAACAGACACTTTCTGACACCTCTGCAGCAGATGACTATTGAAAAGATTGTGGCACACAGAGTTAGAAAACGCTCACAATGAGTCTACTATTTATAATAGACTTTCCAAGATTGGATTATGTGGGAAAGAGTTAACCCTTTACCACACAGACATTTTTCGATACCTCTGCAGCAGATGACTTTTGAAAACATTGTGGCCACAGAAGAAAATGCTCAAAATGAGAAATTTCTACTTTTGCCACACACAACATTTTCACCTTTATTCAGTTATTGTTCATTTGTTTAGAGTTTTCAAATCTTTGCCAAGATACAGCAAATCTGCAGCAAACGACTTTGAAAATGTTTACTGAAAAATATTGAAAATCTCCATAATTGTAAGTATAATCACTGAAAATAAATCAAAACATTGTGGCAAAATGAGAAATTGCTCGTTTTGAGCAATTTCTCCATTTGATACTATGTTTTCAAAAGTCATCTTCTGCAGATGCATCAAAATGTGTCTACAGGCTGGAAAGAGTTAAAACAAAAAGGCTGTACCTGTACATCTTCGTCAAATGCTTGCAGGGGTATAATGGTGACTCCGAGGTCCTGTATCTCATTTACAGTCACCAAGTAATTCTGGGGCTGGAATTCAGGTATGATCAAGTTTCGTTCCACTACAATATTAATCGTGGCAGTTGCCAATAGCCTTGGAGTTCCACCATCTTGAGCTAAAACTTGAATCTGAAAATTTATATTTTTTTGGTTAATATCCCTTTTAACAAGTTTTTAGTCATATCACGGCAGCCAGTGTACCTAACCATGTTACTTCCCTGCTATCTTAGACAATCTGACACCAGTACTCTGAAGTAAACTTTCAAAAGGATATCGGATACAGAAACCAAAGGGCAAATAAGGGAACACACATCATTATTGCCCAATTAGTAGACAATGGATATCGGATACAGAAACCACTACCAAATAAGGGAACACACATCTTTATTGCGCAATTAGTAGACATAAGGGAACACACATCTTTATTGCCCAATTAGTAGACAATGGATATCGGATACAGAAACCACTACCAAATAAGGAAACACACATCATTATTGCCCAATTAGTAGACAATAGATATCGGATACAGAAACCACTACCAAATAAGGGAACACACATCTTTATTGCGCAATTAGTAGACATAAGGGAACACATATCATTATTGCCCAATTAGTAGACAATGGATATCGGATACAGAAACCACTACCAAATAAGGGAACACACATCATTATTGCCCAATTAGTAGACAATAGATATCGGATACAGAAACCACTACCAAATAAGGGAACACACATCTTTCTCAACCGAGTAATAGACAACTTTGAAAACTTTGATCGATTGGTGTTTAATGCCATTTTCAAAAGAAAATCAGTTAACCCTTTCCCTCATATAGACGCTCATATAGAGATTTTCTATTTTTTGACAAAATATGTTTTAAGTCGTCTGCTGCAGAATTGTCGTATCAGGAAAAGGGTTAAATCCAGGCTTTCATTTATCCTGACACCAGCTAGTCAGTCGTCATGCTAACCCTGCAACCCTTAGCACCAATGATGGCAGTCATTACTACCATTTTTAACCCTTTCCCTCATACGACAATACTGCAGCAGACGACTTTGAACATATTTTGTCAAAAAATAGATAATATCTATAATTGAATGGGTAACCTATGACTTAAAGTGGAAAACATTGTGGCAAAAGGAGAAATTGCTGATTTTGAGCAATTTCTTCTTTTGTCACTATGTTTTCAAAAAGCTGTCTGCTGCAGAGGCATCAGAAAGCGTCTATATGAGGGAAATGGTTAAAGTCTGTCACCTGCCAAATCCAAAAGTGATGAATCGAGGATAATTAATGGATAAATTCGGTTTTACAGTTTTCAACATTGTTTAACCCTTTCTCACATACAAAAAATCTGCAGCAGACGACTTTGAAAACGTCTAGGTAAAAGCACAGAAAATCCCTTTAAAGAACAATAATTGAATAGAAGTTGAAAACTTTGTGATAAGATGAGAAATTGCTTGTTTTGAGCAATTTCTTCTTTTGTCGCAATGTTTTCAAAAAGCTGTCGGCTCTTGAGGCGTCAGAAAGCGTCTATATGAGGGAAAGGGTTAATTAAGTCCTTTCTCAGCCAACAGTTCACCTGCCCAGGTGTTTCCTGGCTTTCTGATACAGTACTCCAACACAACTGGCTGCAATCCCACATTAGCTGTTATTCCATTGGTGGAGGATGAATGACGCCTCTCAACACTTTTGTCAGAATTTAACTCCTTCCAACATGCAGATGCTTATTGACGCCAGTGAAGACGACCACTCTTGTAATCATTGTAGCAAAAGGAGAAATTGCTCATTATTTGTCACAATAATTTCAACTCTTTTCAATCATTATGCTTTCATTTAGATAAAAAATTGTTGAAAAAGTCAATCGATTGCAACATACAACAAATCTGCAATAAACTATTTTTAAAACAAATTTTGCAGCAGACGGTGTTTGATCAAAACAATTTTCTCAAGTTTATTTTTTTACTCAGAATTTTCAAAGCAACAGGCCCTTAATTTTTTTTTCAAGTAAAGGTTTAATTGTCAACCTTTTAGTTAAGTTTAAACTTATTTATTTACATCAATTGCAAAACAAGCTTTCAGCTTATATTAATCAGGCTTGATGTCTGCTTCCTGGAGACTTATATATAACGAGTACTCGCGCCGTTTGTGTAGAAAAATCCCATAGGCAGAACCCGCTCATCACGGGACTCGAACCTGGAACCTTTTGGTATGAGTTGTGGACGCTCTTCATCTGCATTACCATCTTCCACAACCTTGTACTTTATACATATGCATTTTTAAGCCTCTGCAACCGATTTCTTTTGAAATTCTGTAGCAGACAACTTTGGAACGAAAGAAGTATGGGAAATCTCTAAATGAGTTTAATTATTAACAAGAGCTGTCGGAGGACAACGCACTCGACTATCCCACCGCTTATTTAAGTTACTGAGATAATGGACCCAATGTAGTTGCATGCAAAACATTAACCACAATTTCTTAGTGGGTGATAATTTGCATTATATGCAGGATAGTGTTATTTAACATGATTATTTTCATAGGTGTGATGGTTAGATAGGGTTGTATAACCTTTCAATGGAATGCATCAAGTAGTTACTAAGATATGGACTCTTAATGTAGTTGCACGCAAACCTTTAACCATAATTTCTAAGTAAAAAAAGGGCAACAATTTGCACCATATACAGGATAAAGTTATCTAAATTGGTTGTGTTTATAGTTGTGCACTTGGGAAAGGTTGTATGAAGTTTCAATACAATTTTTCAAGTTGTTACTGAGATTACACTCTAAATGTAGTTGCAAAACTTTAACCAGAATTTCTAAGTCCAAAAAGGTCCATAACTTGCATAAAATGCTGGATAGAGTAATCATACTTGATTGTTTACATAGATGTGATGGTTGGTAAGGGCTGTATAAAGTTTCAATGCAATGCATCAAGTAGTTACTAAGAGATGGTCTCTTTATGTAGTTGCATGCAAAACTTTAACCAGAATTTATAAGTCCAAAAAGGCCATAACTTGCATAAAATGCAGGATAGAGTTATCATACTTGATAATCTACACAGGTGTGATTGTTGGGTAGGGTTGTAGAAAGTTTCAATGCAAAGCATCAAGTAAATACTGAATGGACTCTTAATTTAGTTGCACGCAAAACTTTAACCATAATTTCTTAGTAAACAAAAGTGCCACAACTTGCCTAAAATGCAGGATAGAGTTATCTAACTTGTTAATCTACATAGGTGTAATAGTTGGGTAGGGTTGTATAAAGGTTCAATGCAATGCATCAAGTATATACTGAGATATGGACTCTTAATTTAGTTGCATGCAAAACTTTAACCAGAATTTCTAAGTAAAAAAAGGGCCATAACTTGCATAACATGCAGGATAGAGTTATCTTAGATGATAATCTACACAGGTGTGATAGTTGGGTAGGGTTGTAGAAAGTTTCAATGCAATGCATCAAGTAAATACTGAGATATGGACTCTTAATTTAGTTGCACGCAAAACTTTAACCAGAATTTCTAAGTAAAAAAAGGGCCATAACTTGCATAAAATGCAGGATAGAGTTATCTAACTTGATAATCTACATAGGTGTGATAGTTGGGTAGTGCTGTATAAAGTTTCAATGCAATACATGTAGTATTTAAGAACTTGCATGCAAAACCTTAACCAAAGTGTGATGTGGACGCCGACGGCGACGGCGACGCCATGGTGAGTAATATAGCTCTCATATTCTTCGAATAGTCGAGCTAAAAAGGGTTATCACAACGTTTTCAAAAGTCGTCTGCTGCAGATTCTTTAAAATAGGTCTATAGGTGGAAACGACTAAAACTTCAGATTTGTTAAGATATTAACAAAAAGAACACAACACTTCCCTCATACACCATATCTATAGCAGACAAGACAAAACAATGAAAAATCTATATAAATAAAAAGCTTTATCAAATTTATTGAATTAATCAAAGCGTCAATGGCACTGTAGTGGCGATCGTATGGAAAATCCTGCAAAGTAACAAGGAGTATATCGGTGTAGGGCTTGCGATGACTCTGGTGTGGGTAAATTTGAGAATGTATCAACCCTGCATCTTTTGACAGTAGAATAATGTTAGTTTGCCAGAATGTTGTCTTGGTGATTTTTTTAGTTACGTTCTGAAATTGGTCATGATGTGTACAAAATTAGGCCATTCCAAAGTTATGAAAAATCTACTTGGTATTCGATAGACTACAGTTTTAGCTCATTAGAATGGCTATTTGTTATCTAAATTGTTCGGGTAATCACATGTTCATCACCAGGTCGCTAGGCCATATTAAGATAAAATATTTTTTACACTTTAGAAATGACTAAATTATCACGAAAGGAGAGAAAACAGTATCCATTAGTTTGGTATTTGTTTCAATGATGTCCGATATTAAACAGGTCTGTTCAATTTAGTCCCTTCACATTGCATGATTGAGGGTTATCAGAGACATATAAAATACAGTGTATTTATATGTCTCTGAGGTTGTTAAACTGCTTCGAATAATGTGAGTGCAAAAACAAACACAAAGCATGCTCAAAAAGCACAATTTCACACTATTTGCCAAACTGTTCAATTTATAAAAATATAGGCATAATGCTTGATCTCCAAACAAAATAGGCTACACTTTTAGCATTGATTGCTAATTGACTCTAGAACGTGCAGACGTGTATACACAACATGTGTACACACTGACATCATGTGTCCTTTAAACCTTTGTAAACCAGTCTTATCATCTAGACGCTTTCATATATTTAAACAACTACACAATAAAGCGTTTATAATATTGAGATTTAAGAACACCAGTCTCACGAGCTATTTATAGATACTTTTGAATTTCCAGATTTGAGTAAATCACAGCGTTTCCTGGGTAAGTTACCAGTACTACTGGTCCATTTATCCCGACACCAGCAAGTCAGTTGTAATACTAAACCGCAACCCTGAGCGCCAAGGAGGGCAGCTATTACTACCATTTTTAAAGTCTTTGGTATAACCTGACTGGGGATGGAACCCGCAACCTCCCGCATCCGAGGCCACAGAGGCGATATTAACAGACAGATGCACAGCAAGACATTAGAGATCATTTGTGAGATAAGTCCAAAAAGGTCCATAACTTGCATAAAATGCTGGATAGAGTAATCATACTTGATTGTTTACATAGATGTGATGGTTGGTAAGGGCTGTATAAAGTTTCAATGCAATGCATCAAGTAGTTACTAAGAGATGGTCTCTTTATGTAGTTGCATGCAAAACTTTAACCAGAATTTATGTCCAAAAAGGCCATAACTTGCATAAAATGCAGAATAGAGTTATCATACTTGATAATCTACACAGGTGTGATAGTTGGGTAGGGTTGTAGAAAGTTTCAATGCAATGCATCAAGTAAATACTGAGATATGGACTCTTAATTTAGTTGCACGCAAAACTTTAACCATAATTTCTTAGTAAACAAAAGTGCCACAACTTGCCTAAAATGCAGGATAGAGTTATCTAACTTGTTAATCTACATAGGTGTAATAGTTGGGTAGGGTTGTATAAAGGTTCAATGCAATGCATCAAGTACATACTGAGATATGGACTCTTAATTTAGTTGCATGCAAAACTTTAACCAGAATTTCTAAGTAAAAAAAGGGCCATAACTTGCATAACATGCAGGATAGAGTTATCTTAGATGATAATCTACACAGGTGTGATAGTTGGGTAGGGTTGTAGAAAGTTTCAATGCAATGCATCAAGTAAATACTGAGATATGGACTCTTAATTTAGTTGCACGCAAAACTTTAACCAGAATTTCTAAGTAAAAAAAGGGCCATAACTTGCATAAAATGCAGGATAGAGTTATCTAACTTGATAATCTACATAGGTGTGATAGTTGGGTAGTGCTGTATAAAGTTTCAATGCAATACATGTAGTATTTAAGAACTTGCATGCAAAACCTTAACCAAAGTGTGATGTGGACGCCGACGGCGACGGCGACGCCAGGGTGAGTAATATAGCTCTCATATTCTTCGAATAGTCGAGCTAAAAAGGGTTATCACAACGTTTTCAAAAGTCGTCTGCTGCAGATGCTTTAAAATAGGTCTATAGGTGGAAACGACTAAAACTTCAGATTTGTTAAGATATTAACAAAAAGAACACAACACTTCCCTCATACACCATATCTATAGCAGACAAGACAAAACAATGAAAAATCTATATAAATAAAAAGCTTTATCAAATTTATTGAATTAATCAAAGCGTCAATGGCACTGTAGTGGCGATCGTATGGAAAATCCTGCAAAGTAACAAGGAGTATATCGGTGTAGGGCTTGCGATGACTCTGGTGTGGGTAAATTTGAGAATGTATCAACCCTGCATCTTTTGACAGTAGAATAATGTTAGTTTGCCAGAATGTTGTCTTGGTGATTTTTTAGTTACGTTCTGAAATTGGTCATGATGTGTACAAAATTAGGCCATTCCAAAGTTATGAAAAATCTACTTGGTATTCGATAGACTACAGTTTTAGCTCATTAGAATGGCTATTTGTTATCTAAATTGTTCGGGTAATCACATGTTCATCACCAGGTCGCTAGGCCATATTAAGATAAAATATTTTTTACACTTTAGAAATGACTAAATTATCACGAAAGGAGAGAAAACAGTATCCATTAGTTTGGTATTTGTTTCAATGATGTCCGATATTAAACAGGTCTGTTCAATTTAGTCCCTTCACATTGCATGATTGAGGGTTATCAGAGACATATAAAATACAGTGTATTTATATGTCTCTGAGGTTGTTAAACTGCTTCGAATAATGTGAGTGCAAAAACAAACACAAAACATGCTCAAAAAGCACAATTTCACACTATTTGCCAAACTGTTCAATTTATAAAAATATAGGCATAATGCTCGATCTCCAAACAAAATAGGCTACACTTTTAGCATTGATTGCTAATTGACTCTAGAACGTGCAGACGTGTATACACAACATGTGTACACACTGACATCATGTGTCCTTTAAACCTTTGTAAACCAGTCTTATCATCTAGACGCTTTCATATATTTAAACATTACTACACAATAAAGCGTTTATAATATTGAGATTTAAGAACACCAGTCTCACGAGCTATTTATAGAACCTTTTGAATTTCCAGATTTGAGTATCATCAAGAGTTATTTGCAAGGTAGATAGAACGTGCAATGATATTTATTATCTGCCCAATCATGATGAAGATAATATTTACATATTTTAACTCTATGTAGATAATGTCTCCATAAAACTCAAATATTAGTAACAATCCGGTACCAAAATAGCACTGACATAATTATTATTAATCACGTCTCTGCATCAATGATGGAACTATAACCGATGTGAGTAAATTAGTTTGCAGTAAGGAAAAAAAATATCAACCGATTGTTCAAAACCGACTATGTAAATATTTTTTGTTGTTGTTGTTTCTGTTAGCATTGTCAAACCGATCGCCACAAAAATGTTGAAAAAGGAGAAATTGCTTCTAATTTCTCTAAAATCTCTATAATAATTAAATGGATAACCTATGACTAAAAGTGGAAAACATTGTGTCAAAAGGAGAAATTGCTCGTCTTGAGCAATTTCTTCTTTTGTCACTATGTTTTCAAAAAGCTGTCTGCTGCAGAGGCATCAGAAAGTGTCTATATGAGGGAAAGGGTTAAATTGATGAGATTTCAATACCTTGTTCATAACCAAGAATAAGATTTTTTGACCTACTCAGAACTATAAATATGGAACCAGATTTCACTGACTGTCAGGAACTGAGACAAATTAAAGTAATTTAAAACATGATATTCTTGATGGATGGAAATCTATTACTTATATAAATTATCTCCCATAACAGCGAAACAATATGACAGACATATGGACAGAGAAATAATCCTGATGTGGTGCCCAGCCAAGGCAGGCAATACAAAAATAGAAGCAATCGCACATACCGCGTCATCACTATCCCTTGCTGAAACAGTCAAAACACTGGTTCCCAATTGACTGGACTCTGAAATGGTGGTCCTATAGGGAGTATTTATGAAGAATGGATCGTTCTCGTTCCTGAAAATGTTGATAACCACCCTAGCATTGTTAACTGCCTGCCTGATTATCCCGGGCCTGGATGTTCAGAATCACTTGGTTGTCAGGGACACTTGTACGGTTAGCAGACAGGTGTAGAGGTTCAGGTATAAATAGTTTGCCAAATTCTGGTTGTTATTGTTATTGTTTCCAGTAGTAGCACTTGAAATGGTACACACACCTTCCTCCTGTAAACAGGAAATAATATTCAATAACCCTTGCCCTCATACAACAAATCAACAGCAGACAACTTTGAACATATATTGACAAAAGGTTGAAAAATCTCCATATAAATGAGTTTAATTATTGAAAAGATTTGAAAATAGTTTGGCAAACAGAGAAATTGCCATAATTTTTTACTGTTTGCCACAATGTTTTCAAAAGTCGTCTTCTATAAAAGTGTCAGAAAGTGTCGGTGTGGGAAAAGGGTTACTTATTACAGGTAACATTTGAAGCCTCTTCAGTAGAGAAGAAAGCGCTTATTATAGGCAAGTACTCCTTTCCATTATAAAATGACAGTGGTGCAGAGGTAGAGTGTCGGCCTCTCATATCAGTCCCGTGATGAGCGGGTCTTGACTTTGGGGTTTTTCCACACAAACGGCCCGAGTACTGGTTAAGTCTTGAGAAAGCAGACATCAAGCGTGATTAATAAAGCAGAAAGCTTGCTTCGCAATCGATGTAAAATAAATAATGTTTAAATTAAAATTAATTTGTTTCAACAGTATTTCTGATATCATGAGGCGTTCAAGAAAATGTTGTGAGTAAGAAAGGAAAAGGTAAGGATTTACGCCAGGATCATCATCCGACACAGCCACTTGAACAAGACTAAGTCCAAGTTGGTAGCTTTCAGGAATGTTCCTTGTATAGCCAGGAGGATTGAATGACGGAGCATTGATATTTCTGTTCACAGATATGATGTATCTATAGCGGCTATTCCAAGCTGAAATGGTTGTAAAAAGTCTAAATAAGGGAAGTATATCATCATTTAACCTGAAAAGAAATCTATATTGTGGAAACTCAAAAGGACCACCTTTACAAGATGACCCACAAAGTAGGTTTCAATTACTGAGTAACAAGGACAAAAGCCCATAGATTGTTTCCAAATAATCTGATGATCATTATTGAAAAAAATATGAAAACATTGTAATGAGCATTCTCTCCTTTTGCAACAATGTTTTCAAATGTTCATCTGTTGCAGAGGCATCGGAAAGCGTCTGTATGTTGGAAAGGGTTAAAGCAATGTATAAACACTATGTACCCTCATGTCCCTAGAACAACACAGATTCTAAATGCGACTGGTCTAGCGATTTTTTTGGGGTCTCACTCACTTTCAAATTTGGTGTAACCTAACCCTTTTTCCATATGCTGACACTTTCCGAGGTCACTTCAGCAGGAAACAATTAGAAAACATTGAGGCATAAGGAGAATTTGCTCATATTGAGAGTAATTTATCCTTTTATCACAATGTTTTCAACTCTTTTAAAAAAAAAAAAACATTGCCTAACATTTACCATAATTCTACCTAGATTTTCAATGTTGTCTGCTGCTGATATTTTGCATGTGGGGAAAGATTTATAGCTTATTGGGCTACACTTCTAGTTTGTATGTAGGGAAAGATTTATAGCATGTGGTGAAAGATTTATAGCTTATTATGCTACACTTCTAGTTTGTATGTGGGGAAAGATTACTAGCTTATTGGGCTACACTTCTAGTTTGTATGTGGGGAAAGATTTATAGCTCATTGGGCTACACTTCTAGTTTGCATGTGGGGAAAGATTTATAGCTCATTGGGCTACACTTCTAGTTTGTATGTGGGGAAAGATTTATAGCTCATTGGGCTACACTTCTACTTTGCATGTGGGAAAAGATTTAAAGCTTATTGGGCTACACTTCTAATTTGCATGTAGGTAAAGATTTATAGCTTATTAGGCTACACTTCTAGTTTCCATGTGGGGAAAGATTTATAGCTTATTGGGCTACACTTCTAGTTTGCATGTGGGCAAGATTTATAGCTTATTAGGCTACACTTCTAGTTTGCATGTAGGTAAAGATTTATAGCTTATTAGGCTACACTTCTAGTTTGTATGTGGGGAAAGATTTATAGCTTATTGGGCTACACTTCTAGTTTGTATGTGGGGAAAGATTTATAGCTTATTGGACTACACTTCTAGTTTGTATGTAGGGAAAGATTTATTGCTTATTAGGCTACACTTCTAGTTTGTATGTAGGGAAAGATTTATTGCTTATTGGACTACACTAGTAGTTTGTATGTGGGGAAAGATTTATTGCTTATTAGGCTACACTTCTAGTTTGTATGTGGGGAAAGATTTATAGCATATTGGGCTACACTTCTAGTTTGTATGTGGGGAAAGATTTATAGCTTATTAGGCTACACTTCTAGTTTGTATGTAGGGAAAGATTTATAGCTTATTGGGCTACACTAGTAGTTTGTATGTGGGGAAAGATTTATAGCTTATTGGACTACACTTCTAGTTTGTATGTAGGGAAAGATTTATTGCTTATTAGGCTACACTTCTAGTTTGTATGTAGGGAAAGATTTATAGCTTATTGGACTACACTAGTAGTTTGTATGTAGGGAAAGATTTATTGCTTATTAGGCTACACTTCTAGTTTGTATGTGGGGAAAGACTTATTGCTTATTGAAAGTTGTGTTTGTTTGTTTGGAGTTTAACGCCGCTTTCAACAGCTTTGGTCATATCACGGCGGTCAGTGCACCTACCCATGTTTTCCTGGCTTTCCCACTGCTTATTGAAAGATTTATAGCTTATTAGGCTACACTTCTAGTTTGTATGTGGGAGAAGATTTATAGCTTATTAGGCTACACTTCTAGTTTGTATGTGGGGAAAGATTTATAGCTCATTAGGCTACACTTTTAGTTTGTATGTGGGGAAAGATTTATAGCTTATTAGGCTACACTTCTAGTTTGTATGTGGGGAAAGATTTATAGCATATTGGCTACACTTCTAGTTTGTATGTGGGGAAAGATTTATAGCATATTGGCTACACTTCTAGTTTGTATGTGGGGAAAGATTTATAGCTTATTGGGCTACACTTCTAGTTTGCATGTGGGGCAAGATTTATAGCTTATTGGGCTACACTTCTAGTTTGTATGTGGGGAAAGATTTATAGCTCATTGGGCTACACTTTTAGTTTGTATGTGGGGAAAGATTTATAGCTTATTAGGCTACACTTCTAGTTTGTATGTGGGGAAAGATTTATAGCATATTAGGCTACACTTCTAGTTTGCATGTGTGGACAGATTTATAGCTTATTAGGCTACACTTCTAGCTTGTATGTGGGGAAAGATTTATAGCTCATTGGGCTACACTTCTAGTTTGTATGTGGGGAAAGATTTATAGCTCATTGGGCTACACTTCTAGTTTGTATGTGGGGAAAGATTTATTGCTTATTAGGCTACACTTCTAGTTTGTACGTGGGGAAAGACTTATTGCTTATTGAAAGTTTTGTTTGTTTGTTTGGAGTTTAACGCCGCTTTCAACAGCTTTGGTCATATCACGGCGGTCAGTGCACCTACCAATGTTTTCCTGGCTTTCCCACTGCTTATTGAAAGATTTATAGCTTATTAGGCTACACTTCTAGTTTGTATGTGGGAGAAGATTTATAGCTTATTAGGCTACACTTCTAGTTTGTATGTGGGGAAAGATTTATAGCTCATTAGGCTACACTTTTAGTTTGTATGTGGGGAAAGATTTATAGCTTATTAGGCTACACTTCTAGTTTGTATGTGGGGAAAGATTTATAGCATATTGGCTACACTTCTAGTTTGTATGTGGGGAAAGATTTATAGCATATTGGCTACACTTCTAGTTTGTATGTGGGGAAAGATTTATAGCATATTGGCTACACTTCTAGTTTGTATGTGGGGAAAGATTTATAGCTTATTGGGCTACACTTCTAGTTTGCATGTGGGGCAAGATTTATAGCTTATTGGGCTACACTTCTAGTTTGTATGTGGGGAAAGATTTATAGCTCATTGGGCTACACTTTTAGTTTGTATGTGGGGAAAGATTTATAGCTTATTAGGCTACACTTCTAGTTTGTATGTGGGGAAAGATTTATAGCATATTAGGCTACACTTCTAGTTTGCATGTGGGGACAGATTTATAGCTTATTAGGCTACACTTCTAGCTTGTATGTGGGGAAAGATTTATAGCTTATTAGGCTACACTTCTAGCTTGTATGTGGGGAAAGATTTATAGCATATTGGGCTACATTTCTAGTTTGTATGTGGGAGAAGATTTATAGCTTATTGGGCTACACTTCTAGTTTGCATGTAGGTAAAGATTTATAGCTTATTGGGCTACACTTCTAGTTTGTATGTGGGAGAAG
Organism: Serripes groenlandicus; assembly: GCA_031761405.1. Classification (NCBI taxonomy): domain Eukaryota; kingdom Metazoa; phylum Mollusca; class Bivalvia; order Cardiida; family Cardiidae; genus Serripes; species Serripes groenlandicus. The sequence continues at coordinate 99,790 of JASEVX010000383.1, forward strand.
ATTTATAGCTCATTGGGCTACACTTCTAGTTTGTATGTGGGAAAAGATTTATAGCTCATTGGGCTACACTTCTAGTTTGTATGTGGGGAAAGATTTATAGCTCATTGGGCTACACTTCTAGTTTGCATGTGGGGAAAGATTTATAGCTTATTGGGCTACACTTCTAGTTTGTATGTGGGGAAAGATTTATAGCTTATTGGGCTACACTTCTAGTTTGTATGTGGGGAAAGATTTATAGCTTATTGGGCTACACTTCTAGTTTGCATGTGGGGAAAGATTTATAGCTTATCTACACTTCTAGTTTGTATGTGAAAAATGCATCAAACACTACACTAGATGTCGGATGTAGTAACTCATCCGACTCGCCCCCAACTTGCTTGACACATATAATTACGTAAAAAGTTATACAACAAATAATTTAATCAGTCTCATCCGAAAAAGGACCATTGTGCCTTTCCCAAAGAATTTTCATAACTATATGTACTAGGATTAAATTAAATAATTTTTCGATTTCTTTTGCATTTGTATTTTTGTACGCATATCTCATGTATATATTTGAACTAAAACAGTATTCTGTCTGTCCGTACAATGCAACGAAGTGCTCAAAGACAGACAGACATTGCCCCTTCAAATAGGTCAAGTAAGTGAATCTGTGATAGATAAAATAACAGACATATTTGATTGATTGATTGGTGCTTAACGCCGCTTTCAACAATTTTTACAGTTAAATCACAGCGTTTCCTGGGTAAGTTACCAGTACTACTGGTCCATTTATCCCGACACCAGCAAGTCAGTTGTAATACTAAACCGCAACCCTGAGCGCCAAGGAGGGCAGCTATTACTACCATTTTTAAAGTCTTTGGTATAACCTGACTGGGGATGGAACCCGCAACCTCCCGCATCCGAGGCCACAGAGGCGATATTAACAGACAGATGCACAGCAAGACATTAGAGATCATTTGTCTGCATGATGTCCATTATTCCTGACACCATTAAGTCAAGTCATAATTTAAACCCCACAATCCTGAGTGCAAAGAAGGGAAAGCTATTTCTTCTATTCTTAAAGTCTTTGCTAGAGGCCAGCAGGGAATCAAACAAGCAACCTCTTGCATTGGAGGCAGAATTCGAGGGCTTGGCGTGAAACGGTTGTAACTAAAAACCTATTTTAAAAACCCTGGTTTTGGGGTAATTTTGACCACTTTGTAAACAATGCAAATTTAGATGCCATTGCTCGTTCTGAGCAATGGCATCTAAATTTGCATTGTTTACCAAGAAAAATGATTTAGCACTTATAAAGACTTCATGGCGAGGTGATTAACCTTGGTACAAAAATACCAATTTTAGTTACAACCGTTTCACGCTAAGCCCTCAAGATGCCCTACCACTACATCAACGAGTCATGTGAATGAACAAGGAAAGAAACACACATAAACTAATGCCACTAGGTCAGCATGTGAAAGTGTGATGGATGGATGGAGTGCAGACAACTGAAAAACAAGAAACTCCTGAAGGCGGTAAGGCCGGATTGTCGGCAATTTGACCTTGAAAATCGACAAACCAAGGTCAAGGTAACCATAGAAATCAATAGAACTTGTTACTGGTTACCTTCAGGCAAAGTTTTAAGTTTGTAACCCTTTCCAGAGCTGAGATTTTGCCTCAACCTGAAACTTTAACCAAAATGTTGACCGACAGACAGACGGACAGAAATCGCCAATCTATAGACCGAAATTGCTAGAGTAATCTGGCCAATAACTTACAATATAGGAAGTTGAGATGTCTGAGTTCAAATTGTCCCTGACAAATATATCTCCAGTGTAACTCCGAAGTAAAAGGCTGCAGAAAAGTACTGCCCTATCACATAGTACTGTATCTCTCCCTGTAAATAAAGTATATAGCCATGTATAAACAAGGAAAATAGCCATGTTATAACAAGGAAATGTATAGCCATGTTAAGTTTCAACCAGACCTTCAAGCCATGATATTCTCACAATACCTCAGTATTACTCATTTTCTAATCATCTTGACCCTTTCCCATAAATAATGAGGTGAAAAGTATTTAAACTATAAAACCTTGGAATGGCTAAAAGTAAGTTTTAATGTATGAAAATAAAATCTTTTTTACAGGTAATTACACATATTTTTCTTAATTTCAAATCTTTCATTATGCCAAGAACATTATTCTCTGCTTCTAATACTAATTAATCAAAGTAGATATCTTTTCCCCGACACAGACAATATTTGATGCAATTGCAGCAGGCAACCTATATTGAGGGAAAAGTAGAAAATGGTTTTTTTTTTAATAAGCAATTTCTCCTTTTGCTTAATGTTTACAACTTTAATCAATATTTGTTCCTTCAGTCGGTAGCGATGCGGGCTGTCAATCCAGGGGTTGTGAGTTTGAATCCCGGCTCGGCCAAATTTCTTTCCGAGGATTGACAAAAGTCAATGCGACATGCGTCATTCGTCTTCCAAAAATTGGCTAAGTCTATGTGGAAAAGCAGCCAGTTGCTTGGGAAGATTGTTGTGTGGAGTACTGGTGTGAGAAAACCAGGAAATGCATGAGTAGGTGAACTGGCCGCCGTGATATAACTGAGAAATTGTTAAAAACGGCGTTAAACCCCAATAAATCAAATTAAATCAAATCCTTCATTTAGAGACAGTTTATTTATGTTTTCAAAGACGTCTGTTGCACATTTGTTGCATGTTGAAAAGGGTTAATAGGTTATACTATATACCAAATAACAAAACCTCTAGGAAAAGCAGTTTTGGACAAGAAGAATTTTATAGTTTGTCCTTGTCATTCCAAACAGATTTCTGCAAGGAATTCAAATCTTTCAACTTTTTAGAGTCATAACCAGTCCTGTGAAATTATCAAACAAGCAGTTTCACAGGAGTAGGTTTGAACAGATGACAGACAGACAACAAAAAGATGATGAGAGATCACAACAGCTAATCTAAAACAGTATGTGCTCAGTTGAGCTAAATAAACCCCTTCCCACATACAGCACAGCACATCTGCAGCAGACTACTTAAAAACTTGTATAAATGAGAGTTTAATTATTAAAAACAGTTGATAATATTGTGGCAAAAGGAGAAATTGCTCTTTATTACCAATTTCTCCTTTTGTCACAATGTTTTCAAAAGTCATCTGCTGCAGAGGCGTCAGAAAGCATCTGTATGTGGGATAGGGCTAAAAGGAGAAAGATAATGCAACTTACAACTAGGTATTGGTCAATTGCTCTTGACGGAGTATAGATCACACTTCCTGCTGCAGTGTTAATATCAATGCCAGCAAAATAAGGTGCATTGTTGACAAAGACTGGTGGTGAAGTGCTCCTTCAAACCGTTATTCAAACAGTAGCCTTTCCATTTTTTTCTGGAGATGATTTGTCTCTAGCGATAGCGAGGAACTGTAAAAAATATTTAGATTTTTAAAATTCAATTGTTTCTGTTTCCCTTATACAACAAAATCTGTAGCGGACGACTTTGAAACATGTTCGGAAAAATGTAGAAACAAATGTGATATTGTTGAATCGAGTTGAAAACAGTGTTGCAAAATGAGAAATTGCTCATGATGCTAAAGTGTATTCAAAAGTCGTCTGCTTCAGATGCGTCACAAAGCGTCTATGTGGAAAATGGTTAAGTGTTGACTTTCAATAAATTAAAGTGACGGGCAGACTGGCGAACCAGTGATATCTGTAGCAGACGACTTTGGAAACATGTTCGGAAAAATGTAGAAACAAATGTGATATTGTTGAATCGAGTTGAAAACATTGTTGCAAAATGAGAAATTGCTCATGATGCTACAGTGTATTCAAAAGTCGTCTGCTACAGATGCGTCACAAAGCGTCTATGTGGGAAATGGTTAAGTGTTGACTTTCAATAAATTAAAAGTGACGGGCAGACTGGCGAACCAGTGATATCCTGGATATACACAAAATGTTATCAATTGATTGGGCATAACACCCTTTTCAACTGCTTTTAAGTTAAGTTAGTAGATCCTGGTGGCCAAATCAGTAACCAGGTGTGTCTGTACTTTCTTACACCAGTCATCCACACAACATTCTTCCAAGGCAACTGGCTGCCTTCCAATATTGATAATTATATCCCATTGGTGGAAGATAAATGATACTAGTTGCAATGACTTGACAATCATTGAAAACAACCAAAGTCAGAGAGGGTCGCACGCCGGGGTTCTAACAACAGATACCTGGATCATACAGACTAGGCTATACATAAATCCAATATTCAATGCAGTATTAATGCCAATCAAAACTAGAAATATCACTGAAGGTGATGAATACCCCCAGCTGGTGCCTGACAATATACATATGTATGAGAAATTCAAGGGGCCATAACTCATTTAAAAATAATTCCAGTGCAACACGCCGACAATATGCACAACTAGGCTTCACAGGTATCAATCATTCTTGTGAAGTTATATTGAATTGTGACCAAGGGTTGCTGAGAAATAGTGTTCACAAGAAATGTCTACAGACTAACAATGTATGAGAAATTCAAGAAAAACTCATTTAAAAATAATTCCAGTGCAACACGCCGACAATATGCACAACTAGGCTTGGTATCAATCATTCTTGTGAAGTTATATTGAATTCTGACCAAGGGTTGTTGAGAAATAGTGTTCACAAGAAATGTCTATAGACCATCTATGTATGAGAAATTCAAGGAGCCATAACTCATTTAAAAATAATTCCAGTGCAACTCGCCAACAATATACACAACTGGGCTTGGTATCAATCATTCTTGTGAAGTGATATTGAATTCTGACAAAGGGTTGCTGTGATATAGTGTTCACAAGAAATGTCCAGACCAACGGACCGACCAACAAACCGACCGACCGACCGTCAAGCATGACTCCTATACAGCCCCTATCAACACGCCGACAATATGCACAACTAGGCTTGGAAGTTATATTGAATTCTGACCAAGGGTTGTTGAGAAATAGTGTTCACAAAAAATGTCTATAGACCAACTATGTATGAGAAATTCAAGAAGCCATAACTCATTTAAAAATAATTCCAGTGCAACACGCCGACAATATGCACAACTAGGCTTGGTATCAATCATTCTTGTGAAGTTATATTGAATTCTGACCAAGGGTTGTTGAGAAATAGTGTTCACAAGAAATGTTTATAGACCAACTATGTATGAGAAATTCAAGGGGCCACAACTCATTTAAAAATAATTCCAGTGCAACACGCCGACTATATGCACAACTAGGCTTGGTATCAATCATTCTTGTGAAGTTATATTGAATTCTGACCAAGGGTTGCTGTGATATGGTGTTCACAAGAAATGTCCAGACCAACAGACCGACCGACCGTCAAGCGCGACTCCTATATAGCCCCCATATACTACCTATCTGGGGGTATAAAAATCAATATGTTTCGACTACCAAAAAAGAAAGCCATGTGATGCATGAGAACAAGGTAGTTTTTAGCAACAAATTGTTGGTTTGTTGGTTATGCATGACATTGATTGTGGCTTATAAACCGATCTCGGATCTATGAAATCTGGCTTTATACACAACATTCTACAACATTCTACATATCAGTGGCCAAAACGAGTCAGTGCATGAGAAAAAGGATAAAAGTTGGCATTTGGAAACAGTAAAGATAAAGATCAGTCTGAGCATTTGCACAGTCTCGTTCAAAATAATTATGTTCTCATAAGCTTGTCTGATGCTTCTGTCAGTTTGTGTGTATGATGAAATGACTGTGCATGTAGGTGGACAGGTTAATCTCAACCTACACTGTTCAGAAGTGCAAACTTCTGTGACTTCTGTAAAGGTTATATGATGATAGAAATAGAGAAAATGCATTTTCAAACAGGATAATTTGTTCATCATGACTCATGAGCAACTTCTCCTTTCCCATCTTCCGTCTTTAACCCTTTCCCTCATACGACAATTCTGTAGCAGACAACTTTGAACGTATTGTCAAAAATAGAAAAAATCTCTATAATTAAATAGAACCTATGACTAAACGTAGAAAACATTGTGGCAAAAGGAAAAATTGCTTGTTTTGAGCAATTTCTTCTTTTGTCACTATGTTTTCAAAAAGCCGTCTGCTGCAGAGGCATCAGAAAGCGTCTATATGAGGAAAAGGGTTAAACTATAACACCATTTTGAGTGTCTTTCATTCTTTTCAACAAATGCTTTCAACTTAGAAGAGTCTATTACTTCCATATCAGGATGATAATAAAAGATCTTTTCTTCCATACCAGGTAGCTGTTGATGGCAGTATCTGTCAAAACTCGGCGGAGAGAAATCAAACCAGTAGATGGCCCCGTGTAGAAATTGTCAATAGGCGAGGCCTCGAAGCAGCCCTGCATCACGCTGCTGTATGAGATCACATCCTAAAGATATAAAATGAAAAATTAGATACAACAAAAGTGGACTGTTTGTAAACACTTTCAACTTTCAAAAAAAAAATCTGTTACATCACAGCCATTCCTGGGCCAGTTACCAGTACTACTGGTCTATTTATTTAAACTCCAGGGGTCCAACATTATATTTACCACAATATCCTGAGTGCTTTAGAGAGAAAGCCATTCTAACCATTTTTAAGCCTTTCCCTCATATAGACGCTTTCTGACTCCTCTGCAGCAGACGGATTTTTGAAAACATAGTGACAAAAGAAGAAATTGCTCAAAACAAGCAATTTCTCCTTTTTGCCACAATGTTTTCCACTTTTAGTCATAGAAAATCTCTATAATTGAATTGATAACCTATTTTTTGACAAAATATGTTCAAAGTCGTCTGCTGCAGAATTGTATTTGGTTTACAAGTTTTTAATCCTTTCACACAATACAACAAAATGTTGCAGATGACTTTTAAAACATCTTTGCAAATATATGGAATATCTGTTTATTGAAAGTATAACTCTTCAAAAGAGCTGAAAACATTTTGACAAACATAGAAATCGCTCATCATGAGCAATTTCTCCTTTTGCTACACAGTTTCCTAAAGTGGTCTGCTACAGATGAGTCAAATGAATCTACAGGTCGGAAAAAGTCGTCTTCTCCAAATATGTTGTATATTGAAAAGGTTTAAAAACCCATTCATTACATGATGCACTACTGGCAGCCAGCCAAATTTAAATAATCTGAACAAAGATGGGAAAATATAAAACAAGAGGGCCATGAGGCCCTGGAATCGCTCACCTGAGAAAGGGCTATTTAAGACTTTACTTTTTCAGCGCCAATGGCAATATCATCAAGACAAACTTTCTGACAAAATTTCAAGCTGCTCAAGTCAAAAATGCAATCTCTATAATGTTTACTAGATTGTTCTAGAATTAAGCCTAGTGACCTAGTTGTTGACCTGACCCGACCAATATTCAAACTTGACCTAGATATCACTAATGCAAACATTCTGACAAAGTTTCAACATGCTCAAGCCAAAAATGTGGCTTCCAGAGTGTTAACAAGATTTTCCTTAAATTTGGCATAGTGACCTAGTTTTTGACCGGTCATGACCTATATTCGAACTTACCCTAAATATCACTAAGACAAACATTCCGACATAGTTTCAACATGCTCATGCCAAAAATGTGGCTTCCAGAGTGTTAACAAGATTTTCCTTACATTTGGCCTAGTGACCTAGTTTTTGACCAGATATGACCAATATTCAAACTGAACCTAGATTTTATCAAGACAAACTTTCTGACAAAGTTTCAACATGCTCAAGTAAAAAATGCGGCTTCCAGAGTGTTAACAAGCTTTTCCTTCAATTTGGCCTAGTGACCTAGTTGTTGACCCAACATGACCTATATTCAAACTTGGCCTAGATATCACTCAGACAAATATTCTGACAAAGTTTCAACATGCTCAAACCAAACATGTGGCTTCCACAGGGTTAACAAGATTTCCCTTACATTTAGCCTAGTGACCTAGTTTTTAACAGGACATGACCCATATTCAAACTTGGCCTAGATATCATCAGGACAAACATTCTGATAAAGTTTCAAGATGCTCAAGTTTAAAATGCTGCTTCCAGAGTGTTGACAAGATTTTCCTTCAATTTGGCCTAGTGACCTAGTTTTTGACCTGACATGACCCATATTCAAACTTGGCCTAGATATCACTTAGACAAATATTCTGACAAAGTTCCAACATGCTCAAGCCAAAAATGTGGCTTCCAGAGTGGTAACAAGATTTTACTTAAATTTGGCCTAGTGACCTAGTTTTTGACCAGTCATTACCTATATTCAAACTTAGCCTAGATATCACTAAGACATTCCGACATAGTTTCATCATGCTCAAGCCAAAAATGTGGCTTCCAGAGTGTTAACAAGATTTTCCTTACATTTGGCCTAGTGACCTAGTTTTTGACCGGGCATGACCCATATTCAAACTTGGCACTAAGACAAACATTCTGACAAAGTTTCAACATGCTCAAGCCAAAAATGCGGCTTCCAGAGTGTCTACAAGATTTTCATTAAATTTGGCCTAGTGACTTGGTTTTTGACCCGACATGACCCAGTTTCAAACTTGACCTAGAAATCATCAAGATAAACTTTCTGACAAGGTTTCAACATGCTCAAGTTTAGAATATGGCTTCCCGAGTGTTAACAAGATTTTCCTTCAATTTGGCCTTGTGACCTAGTTTTTAACCCGACATGACCTATATTCAAACTTGGCCTAGATTTGATGGAAATATATGTTCTGATAAACTTTCATGAAGATTGGATGCAAAATATTGCCTCTAGAGTGTTAACAAGCAAATGTTGACGACGGACGACTGAAGACGGACGACGGACAAAAGGCGATCACAAAAACTCACCTTGAGCACTTTGTGCTCTGGTGAGCTAAAAAGCCATTGCAGAACAGAATAGAAATTACTGTTAGAAAGAAAATTCATAATTGCAAGCATAACTCGCTCTTTGTTTTTCATAAGCCATGTTTTACACAGCTTTCAACATTTGTTCAGTTATATCACAGCCATTAAGTTAATAGTACTACTGGTCCATTTATCCCGACACCAGGCTGCCGGATCTAACCAGAGATCCTGAGTCCCTAGACTGGGATACCTAGTCAATACAGATAAAGCTATAGGAATGTGGGTTATTAGGAATTATCCATTCTACATAGAAAATATGTCAAAATGTGAAATAGACGAGGTGTTCATTTGAAATTACCCTTTCCCCCTTACAAGAAATCTTCAGAAGATGACTTTGGAAAGATCTGCACAAACTATTGTAATTCTCTACAAATTAATGTAAAATTATATATTGAGTTGAAAACATTATGGACAATAGCGAAACTCATAATTTCTCCATTTGCCACAATGTTTTCAAAAGTCGTCTCCTCAGATATGTCAAAATGTGACTACAGGTGGGAAAGGGTTAATTTAGCTCACTCATGTAAATCACTAAACACTTACAAAGATATCACCATCATTAGCAGATAGCTGCACGATGCTTGAACCTAGAGCCAGATTCTCGGTCATAAAATTGTTGAGTGAAAATTTGAGTGTTCAAGTTGCGCGTGACAGTGATCGTGACCGTTGAAAGTGCCTCCTGGGTGTTTGTTGAAGTAAAGCTCCTGGTGGCTCGGACTAAATTAGAAAATTAAACCATGAATTGTTTTTTGAATTTTCATTCATTATAACTAAGGTAGCATGCAGAGGAAAAACATCAATAACCTATGAACATTTCTCAAAAAACCCTAACAGCAATTCTACCCTGAATGACACTATGATAATCTGTAAAAAGTCGACGTTTTATGAAAACTTTCTAACATATGAAAGTTTAAGCCAGAATTTTTGATAACTCTTGATGTCTTGAAGCAGATGACTTTTGAAAACATTATGTTAAAAAGAGAAATGGCTCATTATATTTTCAGCCTAATTTAATAATTTTAGTTTTACTTACGGATGTTTTTCACTTTTTGTCCAAATGTGTTTTCAAATTTGTCTGCTGCAGATTTGCCATATGTCATGTAGGAGAGAGATCAAAACATAATTCAGTTAACCCCTTTCCCTCACATAGACGCTTTCCAACAGCTCTGCAGCAGACGGTTTTTTGAAAACATGGCGACAAAAGAAGAAATTGCTCAAAACAAGCAATTTCACCTTTTGTCACCGTGTTTTCAACTCTGTTCAATTATTGTACCTTAATTTAAAGGGAGTTTCCAATTTTGTTTGGGTATGTTTTCAAAGTCGTCGGCTGCAGATTTGTTTTATGTGGGAGAAGGGCTAAAATAAAACTGAACCTACCGTATATGTAGTCTTTTTTGTTGAGATCCAGACGTAAACCCGATCTCACCTTGATGTCTTCTGAAGTCGAGCTAATATTGAAGTAATCTGGCACGTCACTAAATCCCGTCAAGCTGTAGATTACACCAGGCTAACAAATAACAAGAGGGCCATGATGGCCCTGGATCGCTCACCTGTTTTTTTTTTTTTTCAATTTAACTATATAAGCCCCGCCCCCTGGCGGCCATAGTTTCCGACCAATCAACTTGGCTTGAAGGAATCTGATAGAGGGTCACCCTAGGAACATTTCCACAAAATTATTTGAAAATCAGTCTGACACTTTTGGAGGAGAAGATTTTTTAAGTTTTCACTATAGCCATATAAGGCAAAATAGCCCTGTCCACTGGCGGCCATGTTTTTTGACCAATCAACATGGCTTGAAGGAATCTGAAAATGGGTCACTTAAGGAACATTTCTACAAAATTATTTGAAAATCGGCCTGACACTTTCGGAGAAGAAGATTTTTTAAGTTTTCACTATAGCCATATAAGGCAAAATAGCCCCGCCCCCCCTGGCGGCCATGTTTTTCAACCAATCAACATGGCTTGAAGGAATCTGATAGAGGGTCACCCTAGGAACATTTCCACAAAATTATTTGAAAATCAGTCTGACACTTTCGGAGAAGAAGATTTTTTAAGTTTTCACTATAGCCATGTAAGGCAAAATAGCCCCGCCCCCCCTGGCGGCCATGTTTTTCAACCAATCAACATGGCTTGAAGGAATCTGATAGAGGGTCATCCAAGGAACATTTCTACAAAATTATTTGAAAATCGGTCTGACACTTTCGGAGAAGAAGATTTTTTAAGTTTTCACTATAGCCATATAAGGCAAAATAGCCCCGCCCCCCTGACGGCCATGTTTTTTGACCAATCAACATGGCTTGAAGGAATCTGATAGAGGGTCATCCAAGGAACATTTCTACAAAATTATTTGAAAATCAATCTGACACTTTCGGAGGAGAAGATTTTTTAAGTTTTCACTATAGCCATATAAGGCAAAATAGCCCCGCCCCCCCTGGCGGCCATGTTTTTTGACCAATCAACATGGCTTGAAGGAATCTTATAGAGAGTCATCCAAGGAACATTTCTACAAAATTATTTGAAAATCTGCCAACCAGTTTGGGAGAAGAAGAACTTTGAATTTTTTTTTCATTTCGTTGCCATGGAAACCAGAATTCTGCATGGATCCCAAAAATTTGAAGGAAATCTGGTGAGGTCATTGAGAGGATGCTTTCTGTGAAGTTTCACCCCAATTGACCCACTGGTTACTGAGGAGAAGAAGTTGACGCACGACGGACGACGCACGACGGACGCCGGACAAAAGGCGATCACAATAACTGACCTTGAGCAAAGCTCAGGTGAGCTAAAAAGGATATGAATAACAAGTTGACCAACATGGCCCTAAATCAATCACTTGAGTGATAGTAACCCTTTACCTCATATAGATAGCTTTTTGAAAACAGTGACAAAAGAAGAATTTTTTTAAAACAAGCAATTTCTTCCTTTGTCACAATGTTTTCCACATTTAGTCATAGGTTATCCATTCAATTATAGAGATTCTAGTTTTTGACAAAATATTTTCGATTTTATCTGCTGCAGAATTGTCGTATGAGGGAAAGGGTTAAATAAGTGAATGAGTAAAAGCTAATATTAGGTAAAATTTGCTTAAGAGTGGCAAAGAAACTACAAGGAGTGGACATTGTAAACAAGAAGCCCATGAGGGCCTATGCTCTACTGGGATGGTTCTTTGGTCATTTCCAATCCAGAGCATGTAAGTATGGTGAAGATCGGATAGTAAATGGAGGCTCAATTGTGTTCACAAGCCGTTTTATAGCAATTTTGACAATTTCAAGGGCCATAATACAGTCTTTAATGGGCGGATATGGCTGGTTTGCGAAAGAAACCAAGCTCTCATCAATATTTAATTACTATTTAAGTTTGGTGAAGATCAAATACTAAATAAAGCCTCTATTGTGTTCACAAGCTCTATTATAAGAATTTCGACAATTCCAAGGGCCATACTCCAGTCTTGCATAGGCGGATCTGGCTGGTTTGCGAAAGGAACCGAGCTCTCGTGGGTATCTAACTACTGTATAAGTTTAAATGAGATACAATCAAAACTGAAGACTTTATCGCGTTCACAAGCTCTATTATAGCAATTCTGACAATTTCAAGGGCCATATTCCAGTCTTGAATAGCAGGATCTGGCTGGTTTGCAAAAGGAACCAAGCTCTCATGAGTACCTAACTACTGTGTAAGTTTGGTGAAAATCAGATAGTAAATAGAACCTCTATTGTTCACAAGCTCTACTATAGCAATTTTGACAATTTCAAGGGCCATAATCCAGTCTTGCATGGGCAAATCTGACTGGTTTGCGAAAGGAACCGAGCTCTCATGGATATCTAACTACTGTATAAGTTTGATTGAGATACAATCAAAACTGAAGACTGTATCACGTTCACAAGCAATAATTATTATTGTTTATGGATGCACGGACGCATGGTGTGGTGTCTGTCATCATATCGCTTTGTCAGACAGGAAGGCGATGCCACGATAGCACGATGACACGATGGTAATGACACAATGACACGATAGCACGATGACGATGGCGCGATGACACGATGGTGATGGAGCGATGCTACGATGGCACGATGACGATAACGCAATATTATATCGCGTCATCGTCATCGTGCCATCACCATCGTGTCATCGTACCATCACCATCGTGTCATCACCATCGTGCTATCGTACTATCGTAGCATCGCCTTCCTGTCTGACATGCGCATAGACTCCCAATTGCGTCATGATGTCGTCTGAGGAAGAAAGCGGTAAGTATTTAAAGCGGATTAATTTATAAAATGAATGACACAAATAAACATCTGTATCTCCAGATACGTATAACCGGACACAAAATAACCCCGAATACTTGAATCCATGATGTCTTCCATTACTTTACTTTCCGTTTGCGCATGTCAGACAGGAAGGCGATGCTACGATGACACGATGGTGAGGGTAGGATGACCTTAAATAAATTCCCTTTTCAGTGCTCAGCAGCATCTGTATCTCCAGATACATATAACCGGATACAAAATAACCCCGAATACTTTAATCCATGATGTCTTCCATTACTTTAATTTCCGTTTGCGCATGTCAGACAGGAAGGCGATGCTAAGATGACACGATGGTGATGGTACGATGACACGATGGTGATGACACGATAGCACGATGACGATGGCACGATGACACGATGGTGATGACACAAGAGCACGATGACGATGGCATGATGACACAATGACGATGGCACGATGGTGATGACACGATAGCACGATGACGATGGCACGATGACACGATGACAATGGCACGATGACACAATGGTGATGGCACAATAGTACGATAGCACGATAGTACGATAGCACGATGGTGATGACACGATGACACGATGGTGATGGCACGATGACGATGACGCGATGTAATATCGCGTCATCACCATCGTGTCATTGTGTCATCGCGCCATCGTCATCGTGCTTTCGTGTCATCACCATCGTGTCATCGTACCATCACCATCGTGTCATCACCATCGTGTCATCGCGCTATCGTGGCATCGTGTGTGCACGATAGCACGATGGCCCTAACGGTACACCGTAGAAAACATATAGGGAAAATTATGAAAAATCTCCATAAACAAGTGGCAAAAGGAGAAATTATTCTTAACATGCTCATGCTGAACAAATTTTCCATTTGCTAGAAGGCTTTCAAAAGACATCCGATGCGGACACCTCAAAATGAGTAACATTTCCTTCAAAAAATGTTTTCTTAAATTGATTCATCAGGGTTAAACGCCATTTTTAAAAAATTCTCAGTCATATCACGGCAGCCAGTTCACCTTCTCATGTGTATTTCTTGCACCAATACACACAACATTATTTCCAAGCAACTGACTGGTTTCTTTTCCACATAGAAGACAAATGAAGCTTGTCACAGTGACTTTGTCAAATTTCAGAAAGAATGTTGGCCGAGCTTGGGTTTGAAATCACAACCCCTGGACTGAAAGCCCGCGAAGCTACAGGCTGATCTTCCAGGGCTCGGCTTATACAACTCCTAAAACAGGTAAACAGTTATAAAAGACACAAAAACTTACCCTGTAAAAAGTATTAAAGTTGCTGAGAACAGACTGAAGAATTGTGATCATCCCTGTGTTTGGATTGATGAAAAAGATGTTCTGGATGTTCTGGTTGGTAGTTATTTGATAAAACACTATTTTCCGGAACCTAAAAAACAAACAACAGAACTCTAAAAGGCGTCTTAATTAAACCTTTTCCACATCAAATCAGACGACTGTGAAACTATAGTAAAAAAATCTGAAAATCTTTATCAATGTTGGTATATTTACTGAAAAAGTTGAAAACATTGTGGCCAAAGGAGAAAGTGCTTGTTTAATGGCAAGATTAAACGAGATTATTATATACAATATTTTTATCAACTGCAAACCACTTTGGGGATCACACAGAGATGAAGTAGCCGGGTCAGCGTCCGAGAGTCAATCTTTAGAGCAAGTAGATCATTTCCAAATATGCATGTGTTTTGTATTTATAAATACCGGATATTTAATCTAAACGGAGAAATGATTTAATATGGTGATAGAAGAATCAAACAAGACGAATGTTTGACGCAAAGCGTCAAAGAGAAGCCGCAATTTTATGTTGTTCATGTAGAAATAAGAAAAAAGAACATTTAAATCCACAAACAACTGTAGACGGTAATATGCCAACATTTTTATCCCTTTGAAGACTGTTGTCTACTTCAAATTACCTCCCTTTAAGCAAAAAAAAGGATATTTACCTTGTGATTCGTATGAATAAGATTCAAATTAGTAACAACATCAAAATCAAATCTAAGCCAAGATAAATGTGTACACATTTCATTAATTGTTTGTAGATACCCTAATGTATAGGTATGAATATAAAATTTATAAGCTTGTAAACAAATTCTCATTTCAACGTACTAAGTCTGTGAATCTCTCAGAAAGACACATTTCAAAATACCAACATGTTAAAGTAAATTTAAGTATGAACCGTTTTTGTATGTACTGAAACTAGAAACGTCCATTTGTGTATAAGTATATTTCCAATATTTGCGATTTTATATTGAGACTAGCTAACCCGGCACGACATGATCTTCCTCTACCAAATTGTTTGTTGTATGTGGGAAACGGTTAGCTGCTGAACATGTATTTAAATGTTTAACTCTGTTAAATATTTGTATTCCATTTAAATTGTTTATTCAAATCGTCATACATGTGTATTATTAGACAAAGGTGTCAGACCAAATAGGAACTTAGTTAAATTGTGCATATATACTTCAAACTACCTCCCTTTAAGTACTACCAGGATTTTTTTCTTGTGATTCGTATGAATGAGTTTGATAAACATTAACATTTCAACTAGACGGTAACATTTATTGTGAAACAGATATTTCTGTGGTTTATATATGTTCATGTCTGGACTTCTTCATCTATAATAGCATGTAAGGAACCAGATTACATTTACTGTGTACCTCTCTTGTTCATGGTTCCCGGTTTAACATACTATCGAACTAAAAAAGCGTCTGAGGCAGGTAACCAATTCAGTTTACTGTTTAGACTAGATACAGTATGAATTTCGCTTAAATAAAAATGTACATATATTCAATTAATATACTGGCCTTTGTCTTTTGTTTTTAATTTGTAAAACTCACACATGTATATAAAGTGTAAAAGGGATGTTTTAAAAGTCATTAACTTAAATTAATGTACTAAGTAAGGACAAAGAGAAATCAAGATATGTGGTCACGCTGGCAGGTCTAAATATTCCCCTTGTTCGAAATTTCTAAGCATCCCTACAGGAAGCCGCCTCCTGGCGACTTCCAATAATATAGGGTGGGTTGTGGTGGGTGTGTAATCCCCAAAGTGGTTTGCAGTTGATAAAATATAGATCAAACTTCACCTTCCCTAAGGTAAGTCTTTTTTAATCTTCCCATTTTATCAACTGCATAACCCCTTTGGTGGACCCTACAGAGATTTTAGAGTTGATTCTTCAGAACCAAAGGAAGAGCAAAATATCTATATATAGATTAGATGTGTATTATAATACTGTTATATGAAACAAATATGTACAGATTACAACTGTTCCCCAGCAATGAACTGTGTACCAATTGTTCTTATTTCAATATATGAGAAATGTTACTAGCATTACTAGTCTATTGTCAGTGTTGTACCACAGACTGATAAGTACTTTTGTCATTTACTTCTTTGTCGTAAAACCTAGCAAATGTCTATGCACTTTTCCATCCTGCAGTTTTTATAATTTCTGACAGTGAAACGCCCCAAAGTTTTGCTGCAGATGTTGAAGCTGCCCTTGTACTGTGGGCACCATAATGATTACTTATTCCAGCCTTTGACATCAGCATTTTGACCCATCTTGACACAGTTTTGCAAATTTACGAATTGTTACCTTGAACTTTACCAAAATTGTATGGCAAATAGAAATTAACTCATCCCGACGGATCAAAGTTAATGTTACAGACATTGTTTCTGAACACAAAACAAAACCTAAAAATGTGATCTGTCTACAAGGCAATAAAACTGACTTGTCGGGATGAACAGTTAACCCCAATGAATCCATGAGTGAAAAAGTTGCCAATACATTTTCCCTACATCTTCCCCAAGTTTGCCCCTGTAAACACGTGTCATCGATGTAACTTGTACTATGTAACCTTGTGCTCTTAAGGTTGCAAACACTGGTTTCATTATTTTTGTAAAAAAAGAAAGATCAATTGACACAAAATAACAGTTTTTCCGCATTGACTCAACAGCTGATTTTAATGTCTTCATTTTGAAATGTATATGTTCCATGCAGTCCAAGTTGAACTGTATTAAGTTTAAAATGACCCGTACTTTCCCATCTTTTTTGGGTCTAATAAACAAGTTTGATACATATTCATCCCTATCCCGAGCACCCTGGCAAACTGGTTCTATAATTTTGCTATTTAAAAATCTGCCTAGTTCTGAGTTTATTAAGTCCCCCTCCAGGTTTTGAAATTGTATAGGTTTTGGTATTGATTTTGAAATGGTGTTTAACATAATTCTACTTTATAGCCCGAAATAGTTTGCAAAATCCACTTGTCATTTGTTATTTTAGACCATTTATTGAAATTTTCCCTTGTTTTTCCTGCTACAAAGTTATCTCTGTTATTTACGAAATTTATTTTTGTCACATCCTGACTTACTTCCTGGTCATTTATTTTTTGTATTTTCCTCCCGATTCCTGCTCGTGGAAACCCTTTTTTGGTTGCCATTGTTGTTTTTGTGTACGCCGGTGGTGACTGTAATTCGGATTGTATGGCGCGCTCTTGTATGGGGGAGTGGTTCTCTGTTGGTATGACTGGTTTTGCACACACCCCCTTTTGGACAAAAAAGGTTTCTGTGGTGTCACCTGGATGTCTTTTTCACTCAAGGATTTAACCCTTTCCCTCATATAGACGCTTTCTGACACCTCTGCAGCAGACGGCTTTTTGAAAACATAGTGACAAAAGAAAAATTGCACAAAACGTGCAATTTCTCCTTTTGCCACAATGTTTTCCACTTTTTGGCATAGGTTATCCATTCAATTATGGAGATTTTCTATGTTTTGACAAAATACATTCAAAGTCGTCTGCCTCAGAATTGTCGTATGAGGGAAAGGGTTAAGGTCTTCTTTGATTTTTTTCCCCAAACAACTTTGTTGCAGGCGGGACTTTTGCCATGCATTGGGATTTGACTTGTGGCAACATTTTCTTGAACATCATCTCCCGTCATACTTTGTTATTAAAAGTAACAGTGGACACCATCATTTTATAGGTGTACATGACAAGTTCACAAAGTTGAGCTTTGTCCGTGTCTTTTGATGTTTGCAACAGATCCAGTGTTTTAATCATTGGGACCAGACAAGCTGACATTTGGGCAGACGCTTTCTGTATCTGAACGTCCCTGGCTTTTGTTGGGCGCTCCAATTTTTTCCAAATGAAAGAGTCGGCTAATGGAACTTGCAAGTTATCCACGTTGTCTGGTCTCCTGTATTTTTCTCGAAGCTCCTTGAATTTCTCCTCATCAAAGGTGCCACCTCTGAGACTGGCGTTTGTCACCTATGCCATCTTTACTGATATACTTTCACCTGTAGTTGTTTTCTCCTAAAAAAAATTCTCAAGCTCTGCGAAGAACTCGCTTTCCTCAATTTCAGTTTCTTGGTTGACAAACAACTGATCAATGTTATTAATATTTATAGTCTCCCCCCTCGTCTTCAGCCTCACTGTCGGAGGAATAATCGTTTCCAATGTCCCCTTCCAGAGTGGATTTCTTGCTAGTAGAGGGGCCTTCTCCCTCATTTGGTGAAGCTTTCCTTTTTAGTGTGGATACTTCCGACTGCAATTTTTGCACATTGTCAGTCACACATGACAATTTCTGACTATGTTTAGTTAGCTCATTAATAAGTTAGCTCATTAATAAGTTAGCTCATGGAACGTATCTGTCATCGTCTTCAGGATAGTCTCCCCTTTGTCAATAAACCTTGACATTTCCCCTTTTTCAGACTCCTTTTTATTCTTCGCATCCGCCCTGACCTTCTGCCAACATTTCTTGACCGACAAGGGACTCTGTGAAAGACAAAGGACCCTAACCCTAACCCATCAGCCCCTTTTCTGAGAACTAACCATCCGAAATCCTCACACATTATTAACAGAATTTGTATTAAACTATTAGCCTTACGCTGATTATTTTCAATTTATATCTTTGCGTTACACAAATAACCGAGAACTGGACTCGGCCCTAATGGTACGCTATGGCACTTTATTCTAACTGTACGTACGTATAGCCATGTACAATATATACAGAAATCTTTACAATAAAGTTGTTTCAACTAACTAAGGGGAGATGTTCCTACATGGTTTTTACAACCAGAATGGCGAATTAGAGAGAATAAAGGAAAAATAGATTATGTGAGAATAATATAATTTCTTACCGACACGTGGAATATAATTTCCTAAAATTATTCCCTCACTCACTGAATTAAAAGATGAAAAGTATTAAAATTGTCTTTGCTTATTTAATAGATCAACTGTCGCAGACACTAATTGGCCTCGAATTGACTCTCGGACGCTGACGCGGCTACGTCATCTCTGTGGAGTCCACCTAAGGGGTTATGCAGTTGATAAAATTATTAAACAAACAAGAGCTGTCGGAGGACAGCGCACTCTACTATTCCACCGCTTATTTAAGTTACTGAGATAATGGACTCTAATGTAGTTGCATGCAAAACATTAACCACAATTTCTTAAAGGGTGATAATTTGCATTATATGCAGGATAGAGTTACTTAACTTGATTATTCTAATAGGTCTGATGGTTAGGAAGGCAATGGAATGCATCAAGTAGTTAATATGATATGTAGTTGCACGCAAACCTTAAACCATAATTTTAAGTAAAACAAGAGGGCCATGATGGCCCTGGATCGCTCACTTTAATTATACAATGTACTGCAATGCAAAACACATCAAGACAATTATTCTGCATGCAACCTCCACAGTGTTAACAATATTTTCCTTCATTTGGCCTACAGTGATCTGTATTTTTTTTACCTGATATGAGCCATATTCCAACATGGACTAGATATCATCAAGACAACATTCTCAGTGATTTTTTTACCTGCGCGTCCTGCGTCCTGGACGCACAAATATTTCTGGGGACGCAAACTTTCATTTCATGTGCATCCACATAACGCATAAAAAAATCAAGAAGAAAGTCCAATCAATATAGATATTTTCCGCTGTTGGTCGCCAAAGTCGCGAATTGCCCAAAACAAATCAAACTTGCGAAAGAAAAAAAGACTTTGCGAAAATTGTTTGCGAAAGAGAAAGTTTGAGCCACCATTTTGTTTATATAAATGCTCTAAGCGACGTATTTTTTTCCACAACGCAAGCGACTATCGATTTTGTTCTCTGTGTACAGAATACCACGATAACTTAAGCAGGTAACCAGTCTTGATATTTGACAATGTAAAGGTCAAGTTACTGTGTGATTGGAGGTTTTTCACACGTTTAATCAGGTTTATTGGACGAATTAAGTGTTATGCCCGATTAAGAAATGTTGTTGTTGTCAATGAAAGGTTAACCGTTTGCTCTTTGATTGGACATATTTTTTAATTGAACATGTTTTCGTCCGTAATCAAGATTACGTTTGTCTAAACACTTTCGGATGCGGACAATTTAACAAAATGATTTCAAGTGTGGAGTTCGAAGGTTTTCTGACACGCCAATGAAAATGATTTTAAGACCTATATAAACTGAATCGAAATGACGATCAACGCTGTAATCTCGCCAAATACGCATTACTCTGCACAGCGTAAACACAATCAAATCACTCATTCAGTACCATTCTAAAAATGACTTCCGAACGATAGCTAGTTTGTCTTCATTCTGAACCTTCTGCAAAATACAAAAATAATCAAGCTTATGCCAGAAACTTTCATGGAAATGACTAGCTCAGTTATGATCCTGTATCAAAGTTCATGCAATGTATAATTTGTATTAAAACACAAATAAAGCAATGTAGAAACATTTCCACCTCTTGATATACAGTCCTAGAGAAAGAAAATGACAACTGTGTACTTCGCTGCAAAGCAAATCTTCTTATGATAGTTACTGTAGCATACTAAATAACATAATAGCTATTAGTAAATGAAATAAAAGAAGAAACAATTTATTTAATCTTACTGTCCCTTTTTTAAAACCCTTTGTCAATTTAATTGATTTTTCCATTTAAAAACAGAATGGCACCAAAGTACAATGCACTAACTTTCAGCAGTCGACTCTTGCAAGGCATGCAACTTTATGTGAACATCAAATGCTTGTACAAGCACCAGGTTTACAACAAGACCTGCACACAGTACACCAACAATGTGATAGCAAACAAGATGCAGCTGCCAAAATCTTATTCAAGACTCTTCATTAATGATTATTTATTAGATGGTTTATTTTAATAAATTCAAAGGTATATTACCGCCGACGTGAGATTTTATAAAATTGTCCTGAAAATTAGGACTCGCACCTTCAATTTTGGGACTCACAGAATTTTAGTTCAGCGAGTCCTGGGACTCACTGGTTGTAATTTGTAAAAAAATCACTGCATTCTGACAAAGTTTCAACTTGCTCAAAGTAAAAATGCGGCCTCCGGAGTTTGAACAATATTTTCCTTTATTGACCTAGTTTCTGATCCAATATGACCCCTATTCGAACTTGACCTAGATATAATTCAGACAAATATTCTGACCAAATTTCAAGCTGCTGAAGCAAAAAATGTGGCATCCAAAGTATTCACAAGATTTTTCTTAAATTTGATCTAGTGACCTAGTTTTTGACCCAGCATGACCCATATTCTAACTTGGCCTACATATCATCAAGAAAAACATTCTGATAAAGTTCATCATGCTGAAATTAAAAATGCAGTATCCAGAGTGTTAACAAGATTACCCTTCAATTTGGCCTAGTGACCTAGTTTTTAACCCGGCATGACCCATATCTGAACTTGGCCTAGATATCATTCAGACAAACATTCTGACTAAATTTCAAGCTGCTGAAGCAAAAATTGGGCATCAAAAGTGTTAACAAGATTTGACTTCAATTTGACCTAGTGACCTAGTTTTTGACCCAGCATGACCCATATTCTAACTTGGCCTACATATCATTCAGCTCAACATTCTGACCAAATTTCAAGCCGCTGAAGCAAAACATGCGGCTTCTACAGAGTTAACAAGATTTTCCCTCAATTTGGCCTAGTGACCTAGTTTCTGATCCAATATGACCCATATTTAAACTTGACCTAGATATATTTAATATAAACATTCTGACTAAATTTCAAGCTGCTGAAGCAAAAAATGCGGCATCCAAAGTGTTAACAAGATTTTCCTTCATATTGGCCTAGTGACCTAGTTTTCATCCAGCATGACCCATATTCAAACTTGGCCTAGATATCATTCAGCTCAACATTCTGAACAAATTTCAAGCCACTGAAGCAAAACATGCGGCTTCTACAGAGTTAACAAGATTTTTCCTCAATTTGGCCTAGTGACCTAGTTTCTGACCCAATATGACCCATATTTGAACTTGACCTAGATATCTTTAAGACAAACATTTTGACCAAATATCAAGCTGCTGAAGCAAAAAATGCGGCATCCAAAGTGTTAACAATATTTTCCTTCAATTTGACCTAGTGACCTAGTTTTTGACCCGGCATAACCCATATTCGAACTTGACCTAGATACTTTTAAGACAAACATTCTGACAAGATTTCAAACTGCTGAAGCAAAAATTGCGGCCTCTGGAGTGTTAACAAGATTTTCCTTCAATTTGACCTAGTGACCTACGTTTTGACCCGACGTGACCCATGTTCGAACTTGACCTACATATCATCAAGACAAACATTCTGATAAAGTTTCAACATGCTCAAGTTGAAAATGTGGCCTCCATAGTGTTAACAAGATTTCCCTTCAATTCGACCTAGTGACCTAGTTTTTGACCTCATATAGCCCAGTTTCGAACTTGTCCAAGATTTTATGGAGATGAACGTTCTGATAAACTTTCATGAAGATTGGATGCAAAATGTAGCCCGTAGAGTGTTAACAAGCTCAAATGTTGACGACGCACGACTCACGACACACGACAGACGCAGGACGGACGCCGGACAAAATGTGATCCCAATAGCTCACCTTGCACTTCGTGCATAGGTGAGCTAAAAACGGCAACAATTTGCACCATATGCAGGATAAGAGTTATCTTAATCATTGGTTGTGTTTATAGTTGTGAAATAGGGGAAGGTTGTATAAAGTTTCAATACAATGCTTCAACTTGTTAATGAGATTACACTCTAAACAAAATGTGATCCTAATAGCTCACCTTGCACTTCGTGCATAGGTGAGCTAAAAACGGCAACAATTTGCACCATATGCAGGATAAGAGTTATCTTAATCATTGGTTGTGTTTATAGTTGTGAAATAGGGGAAGGTTGTATAAAGTTTCAATACAATGCTTCAACTTGTTAATGAGATTACACTCTAAATGTAGTTGCAAAACTTAATCCAGAATTTCTAAGTCCAGAAAGGGCCATTACTTGCATAAAATGCTGGATAGAGTTATCGTACTTGATTGTTTACATAAGTGTAATGATTGGGAAGGGCTGTATAAAGTTTCAATGCAATGCATGAACTAGTTACTAAGATATGATCTCTTAATGTAGTTGCATGCAAAACTTTAACCAGAATTTATAGGTCCAAAAAGAGCCATAGCTTGAGTTATTTTACTTGAAAATCAACATAGGTGTGATAGTTGGATAAGGTTGCATAAAGTTTCAAAGCAATGCATGAAGTAAATACTAGAATATCACCTCTTAATGTAGTTGCATGCAAAACTTTAACCAAATTTTAGTTAAAACAAGAGGGCCATGATGGCCCTGGAATCGCTCACCCGATTATTTTTTCACTTTAGCTATATAAGCCCCGCCTTCTGGCGGACATAGTTTCCAACCAATCAACTTGGCTTGAAGGAATCTGATAGAGGGTCACCCTAGGAATATTTCTACAAAATTATTTGAAAATCGGACTGACACTTTTTGAGGAGAAGATTTTTTAAGTTTTCACTAAAGCCATAAAAGGCAAAATAGCCCCGCCCCCTGGCGGCCATGAATTTCGACCAATCAACATGGCTTAAAGGAATCTGATAGAGGGTCATCCAAGGAACATTTCAACAAAAATTATTTGAAAATCGGCCTGACACTTTTGGAGGAGAAGATTTTTTAAGTTTGCACTATAGCCATATAAGGCAAAAAAGCCCGGCCCCCCCACCCCCCCCCCCCCTGGCGGCCATGTTTTTCGACCAATCAACATGGCTTCAAGGAATCTGATAGAGTCACCCAAGGAACATTTCTACAAAATAATTTCAAAATCTGCCAACCGGTTTGGGAGAAGAAGAATTTTGAAGTTTTTTTCGTTTCATTGCCATGTAAACCAGAATTCTGCATGGATCCCAAAAATTTGAAGGAATTCTGGTGAGGTCATTGAGAGGATGCTTTCTGTGAAGTTTCATCCCAATTGACCCACTGGTTACTGAGGAGAAGATGTTGAAGATTTTTTAAGTTTTCACCATATAAGGCAAAATAGCCCCGCCCCCTGGCGGCCATGTTTTTCGACCAATCAACATGGCTTGAAGAAATCTGATAGAGGGTCACCCAAAGAACATTTCTACAAAATTATTTGAAAATCGGCCTGACACTTATGGAGGAGAAGATTTTTTAAGTTTTCACTATAGCCATAAAAGGCAAAATAGCCCCGCCCCCTGGCGGGCATGTTTTGGACCAATCAACATGGCTTGAAGGAATCTGATAGAGGATCACCCAAGGAACATTTCTACATAATTATTTGAAAATCGGCCAGACACTTTTGGAGGAGAAGATTTTTTAAGTTTTCACTATAGCCCCGCCCCCCCTGGCGGCCATGTTTTTCAAACAATCAACATGGCTTGAAGGAATCCGATAGAGGGTCACCAAAGAAACATTTCTACAAAATTATTTGAAAATCAGCCTGACACTTTCGGAGGAGAAGATTTTTTAAGTTTTCACTATAGCCATATAAGGCAAAATAGCCCCGCCCCCCTGGCGGCCATGTTTTTCGACCAATCAACATGGCTTGAAGGAATCTGATAGAGGATCCAAGGAACATTTCTACAAAATTATTTGAAAATCTGCTAACCAGTTTGGGAGAAGAAGAATTTTGAAGTTTTTTTCATTTCGTTGCCATGGAAACCAGAATTAGGCATGGATCCCAAAAACTTTAAGGAATTCTGGTGAGGACATTGAGAGGATGCTTTCTGTGAAGTTTCATCCCAGTTGACCCACCGGTTACAGAGAAGAAAATGTTGACGGACGACGCACGACGGACGACGCACAACGTACGCCGGACGCCGGACATAGGGCGATCACAATAACTCACCTTGAGCACTTCGTGCACAGGTGAGCTAAAAAGGACCATAAATTGCATTGGATAGAGTTATCATATTTGATTATTTACATAGGTGTGATGGTTGGGAAGGGTTGTATAAAGTTTCAATGCAATGCATCAAGAAGTTACTAAGAGAATTTCTAAGTAAAAAAAGGGCCATTACTTGCATAAAATGCAGGATACAGTTATCATACTTGATAATCTACATAAGTGTGATAGTTGGGTAGGGTTGTATAAAGTTTCAATGCAATACATCTAGTAAATACTGAGATATGGACTCTTAATTTAGTTGCACGCAAAACTTTAACCAGAATTTCTTAGTAAAAAAAGGGCCATAACTTGCATAAAATGTAGGATATAGAGTTATCTAACATGATAATCTACATAGGTGTGATACTTTGGTAGGGTTGTTTAAAGTTTCAATGCAATGCATTAAGTAAATACTGATATATGGACTCTTAATTTAGTTGCACGCAAAATTTTAACCAGAATTGCTTAGTAAAAAAGGGCCATAACTTGCATAAAATGCAGGATAGAGTTATCTAACTTAATAATCTACATAGGTGTGATAGTTAAGTAGGGTTATATAAAGTTTCAATGCTATGCATCAGGTAAATACAGAGATATGGACTCTTAATTTAGTTGCACGCAAAACTTTAACCAGAATTTCTAAGTAAAAAAGGGGCATAATTTGCATAAAATGCAGGATAGAGTTATCTTACTTAATAATCTACATAGGTGTGATGGTTTAGTAGGGTTATAGAAAGTTTCAATGCAATGCATTAGGTAAATACAGTGATATGAACTCTTAATTTAGTTGCACGCAAAACTTTAACCAGAATTTCTAAGTAAAAAAAGGGCCATAACTTGTATAAAATGCAGGATAGAGTTATCTTACCTGATAATCTACATAGTTGTGATGCTTGGGTAGGGTTGTATAGTTTCAATGCAATGCATCAAGTAAATACTGTGATATGGACTCTTAATTAAGTTGCACGCAAAACTTTAACCAGAATTTCTAAGTATAAAAGGGCCATAACTTGCATGATGGAGTTATCTAACTTGATAATCTACATAGGTGTGATAGTTTAGTAGGGTTGTAGAAAGTTTCAATGCAATACATGTAGTATTTAAGTACTTGCATGCAAAACCTTTACCATAGTGTGATGTGGACGCCGACGCCAGGGTGAGTAGTATAGCTCTCATATTCTTCGAATAGTCAAGCTAAAAACTAGAATGGAGTGCTCCCCGGAGCACGTGTGTCATTTTTGACAGAAAGGGGCAATAACTCTTAGATAAAAAATATTTGGATTATCCCCCTTTTGTGAACCAATCACACACATTGATATAAACATTTGTCAGAAGTTTCAGTGTAATCCTTTGAGTAGAAAAAAAGTTATTTGAAAACGTGATGAAAAAGTGTGACGAAAAAGTGTGACGGACAGACAGACGCTGGACAAAAAAACAAATAATCCCTAAGTGCCTACCATGCTACGCAGGTGACACAAAAATATGGCAACATCACAAATCATATCGCCTTTTGTAACAATGTTTTCAAAAGTCGTCTACTTCAAAAGCATTAGAAAGTGTCTACATGTGGGAGAGGGTTAACCCTTTCCCACATATAGACGCTGTCTGACGCCGCTGCAGCAGACGACTTATAAAATCATTGTGGCAAGAGAATAAATTGCTCAAATCCCTGACTCTAACCACTTGACCATGGCGGAAGGGAAAGACAGAGATTTCATTGGGATAAGATAATAATTCCACCATAAAGCAAATAGACTAATTTGAAAACTTCTAAACAAAAATATGGACAATCTCTATCAGTGAAAGTATTATTATTGAAAGTGGTGAAAACTGACAAAAGCAGAAAAAAACGTCCATATGCCAAAATTTTGTGTTAACCCTTTGACGACTTTAAACATATTTTGTCAAAAAAAAGAAAATCTCTATAATTGAATGGATAACCTATGATTTAAAGAGGAAAACATTGTGGCAAAAGGAGAAATTGCTCATCTTGACCAATTTCTTCTTTTGTCACTATGTTTTTAAAAAGCTGTCTGCTGAAGAAGCGTCAGAAAGTGTCTATATGAGGTAAAGGGTTAAAAAATGGCCTGCTGCAGAAATGTCAAAAATGATTGTCTGCTTCTGCAGATGCAAGTGGAAAAGCGTAAATTCTTGATTGATTGTTATTGAATTCTGGGTATATTACCAGTACTACCGGTCCAATTATAACGAGACCAGCAAGTTAGTCGCAACGCTAACCCCACAACCCTGAGTGCCAAGGAGGGCAGCTGCATAAAAGCAATTCAAACATCTTATAACCCTTTCAAACATGCAACATATGTTAAGTCATTTTTTACAAAATATGTGGCAGTTCTTTCAAAATGAAGGTTTAATTAGTGAGCAATGTCTCCTTTTTTCACACTCTTTTCAAAAGTCATCTTCATCACATGCATCAAAATGTGTGTATATGTGGTAAAGGGTTAAGTCATTTCTTACAAAATATGGATTTCAATGAAGTAAAATCCTTTATACTTTTACTTTTCTGTTAACGCCTCTGCAGTAGACGGCTTTTTGAAAACAGTGACAAAAGAAGAAATTGCTCAAAACGAGCAATTTCTCCTTTTGCCACAATGTTTTTCGACTTTTAGTCATGGAGATTTTCTATTTTTTGACAAAATATGTTCGAAGTCGTAACCCTTTCCCACATACAGATCCTTTCTGACGCCTTTGCAGCAGACAACTTGAAATCATTCATAATGAGCAATTTCTCCTTTTGCCACAATGTCTTCAACTCTATTCTATTTTTAAACTCTTTTATTGAGATATTTAACATTTGTGCGGATATGTTCTTAAAGTCGTCTGCTGCAGATGTGTCATAATTTTATGTGGTCAAGGGTTGACATGAATTTTTTGATGACATGCTAGTGAACTTGAAATCATTTGAAAGGAAAAATTACTGATCCTTAACCCTGTCCCACGTTATGACGCATCTGCAGCAGATGACTGACTTTTGAAAAAATTGTGACAAAAGGAGAAATTAATCGTTTCAATTTCTCCATTTGCCACAATATTTTCAATATTAATACTTTCATCTATAGAGCTTTTCTGTATTTTTGCCCCGATGCTTTCAAAGTCGTCTGCTGCAGATTTGTGTAAGTGGGAAAGGGTTAACAAATTTTCCTTTCCCTAAAAACCTTTCTAATCATACTTTTGTTGGGCCAAGTCATTAATTTTTTCATTATTTTCTACTTACTTCCAATTTGGAAGCCATCGTATGTTCACCCTTTCCCACATGCTGACACATTTTTGTGGCGATTGGTTTGACAATCGCCACAATGCTAACAGAAACAACAACAACGAAAAATATTTACATAGTCGGTTTTGAAAAGCCGGTTGATATTTATTTTCCTTACTGCAAACCAATTTACTCACATCCGTTATAGTTCCATCATTGATGCAGAGACGCGATTAATAATAATTATGTCAGTGCTACTTTGGTACCGGATTGTTACTAATATTTGAGTTTTATCGAGACATTATCTACATAGAGTTAAAATATGATATTATCTTCGTCATGATTGGGCAGATAATAAATATCATTGCGCGTTCTATCTGCATTGCAGATGATACTCAAATCTGGAAATTCCAAAAGGTTCTATAAATAGCTCGCGAGACTGGTGTTCTTAAATCTCAATATTATAAACGCTTTATTTTGTAGTTGTTTAAATATATGAAAGCGTCTAGATGATAAGACTGGTTTACAAAGATTTAAAGGACACACAATGTCAGTGCGTACACACGTTATGTACATACATGTCTGCACATTCTAGAGTCAATTAGCAATCAATGCTGAAAGTGTAGCCTAATTTAATCGAGCATTATAATATATGCCTATATTTTTATAAATTGAACAGTTTGGCAAATAGTGAAATTGTTCTTTTTGTGCATGTTTTGTGTTTATTATTGCACTCAAATTTTTCGAAGCAGTTTAACAACCTCAGAGACATATAAATACACTGTGTTTATATGTCTCTCACAACCCTCAATCATGCAATGTGAAGGGACTAAATTGAACAGACCTGTTTAATATCGGACATCATTGAAACAAACACCAAACTAATGGATACTGTTTTCTCTCCTTTCTTGATAATTTTGTTATTTCTAAAGTGTACAAAATATTTTATCTTAATATGGCCTAGTGACCTGGTGATGAACATGTGATTACCCGAACAATTTAGATAACAAATAGCAATTCTAATGAGCTAAAACGGTAGTCTATCGAGTACCAACTAGATTTTTCATAAATTTGGAATGGCCTAATTTTGAACACACCGTGACCAGTTTCAGAATGTAACCAAACAAGAGTTGTCGGAGGACAATATAGCTCGCCTATCAGGGCCTACTTCAGAACAGTTAAAGTATTAGGTAAAGTCGCACAGTATCACCTATTGCAAGATAATACACCTTTTCAATACTTTTGACAAAAATTCTAAGTTCAACTAGAATGGAGTGCTCCCCGGAGCACGTGTGTCACCTGCCGACGCCTTGTCAGAAAATTTTAATTTTTGATAGAAAAGGGGCAATAACTCTGATATAAAAAATATTTGGATTATCCCCCTTTTGTGAACCCATCACAAAAATTGATATAAACATTTGTCAGAAGTTTCAATCCAATCCTTTGAGCAGAAAAAAAGTAATTTGAATATTTGACAGAAAAGGGGCAATAACATTTGTCAGAAGTTTCAATCCAATCCTTTGAGTAGATTAAATTTTTGACAGAAAAGGGCCAATAACTCTGATATAAAAATATTTGGATTATCCCCCTTTTTGTGAACCCATCATACACATTGATATAAACATTTGTCAGAAGTTTCAATCCAATCCTTTGAGTAGAAAAAAAGTTATTTGAACATTTAAATTTTTGACAGAAAAGGGGCAATAACTCTGATATAAAATTATTTGGATTATCGCCCTTTTGTGAACCAATCACACACATTGATAAAAACATTTGTCAGAAGTTTCAATCTAATCCTTTGAGTAGAACAAAAGTAATTTGAAAACGTGACGAAAAAAGTGTGACGGACAGACAGACAGACAGACGCCGGATAAAAAGAAAAATAGACAGACCGACGTCGAATAAAAAAAAAAGTAACATTTGTCAGAAGTTTCAATCCAATCCTTCGGGTAGAAAAAAAGTTATTTGAAAATTTAATTTTTTGACAGAAAAGGGGCAATAACTCTGATATAAAATTATTTGGATTATCCCCCTTTTGTGAACCAATCACACACATTGATATAAACATTTGTCAGAAGTTTCAATCTAATCCTTTGAGTAGAAAAAAAGTTATTTGAAAACGTGACGAAAAAGTTAGATTTTTTGACAGAAAAGGGGCAATAACTCTGATATAACTTGACCTTGACCCAGGGTCAGGACGGGTGTAGTGGGGTGCGTAGATGGACCAATAGTTCCTAAATGTATAAACTAAATATGAAAGCAATCAATGTCATAATAGTGAATGCAGAGTGATATGTTAAACGTTAAACGCAAACCTTAAACCTTGTAACTGAACCAAGTAGAAATGACCTTGACCTTGACCCAGGTGCAGGACGGGTGTAGTGGTGTGCGCAGATGGATGACCAATAGTTCCTAAATGTATAAACTAAATATGAAAGCAATCAATGTCATAATAGTGACTGCAGAGTGATATGTTAAACGTTAAACGCAAACCTTAAACCTTGTAACTGAACCAAGTAGAAATGACCTTGACCTTGACCCAGGGTCAGAACGGGTGTAGTGGTGTGCGTAGATGGATGACCAATAGTTCCTAAATGTATAAACTAAATATGAAAGCAATCAATGTCATAATAGTAATAATGACCTTGACCTTCACCCAGGGTCAGGACGGGTGTAGTGGTGTGCGTAGATGGATGACAAATGGTTCCTAAAGGTATAAACCCTTAAAACCCAAATGAAAACCTTAAACAAAAACCTTAAACCCAAACCTTAAACCTAGGTGTCTACGCCACCGCCGACGCCGGGGGTAACACATAAGCTCTCCTGTCACCAAGACAACATTCTGACAAACTAACATTATTCTACTGTCAAAAGATGCAGGGTTGATACATTCTCAAATTTACCCACACCAGAGTGCACTATTATTGAAAATCGCAAGCCCTACACCGATTTACTGCTTGTTTTTTTGCAGGATTTTCCATACGATCGCCACTACAGTGCCATTGGCACTTTGATTAAACCTATAAAGCAGATTGCTTTTAAAATCATTGTGACAAAAGGTGAAATTGCTCATGAGCCACAATATTTTATCTCTAATCAATAACAATACTTTCATTAATAGATTTGTTGTATGTGGGGTTAACCCTTTCCCTTATATAGACGCTTTCTGACGACTCTGCAGCAGAAGGCTTTTTGAAAACAGTGACAAAAGAAGAAATTGCTTAAAACGATCAATTTCTCCTTTTTCCACAATGCTTTCCACTTTTAGTCATAGGTTATCCATTCAATTATAGAGATTTTCTATTTATTGACAAAATATGTTCAGAGTCGTCTAAGACGTCTGCTGTAGAATTATCATATGAGGGAAAGGGTTAAAGAGGCAGCTAAGCTTGCCATGCCAAAGGCCTCTGCAAAACGTTTTATTTATAATTTACACATTAACATTTCAAATATTAAAATCACTTACAGTAGTGTCAGCATCTGTAGCATTCAAATCAACAATGCAAGTACCAATTGGTGCTGATTCAGCAATCGTGACTTGGATAGTGTTGACATTTGTGAAGACAGAAGGAAAAGCGTTCCTGTTCACTTTTATTGTAAGGAGGGTAACAGCTGTTTGACTGCCAAACCCAAATTGATTTCCACCATCCACTGCATGAAGTCTCAACTGAAAAATTCCATGTTCAAAATATAATTAAAAATCTAATAAAGTAACCACATTTCGGACATTTCCATACGTTTATTTATAATGATCTTAAATTGAAAATATGATAGAATCTAAATTGGTTGGTGAATACTGAAACAGATTAGTGTATGAAAAAAGGAGCCTATTTTATGTAAACTTTGCCACATAAGACTAACAAGTTTTAAGCCCTTCCACCTATACAGAAAAAAGTGAATACCTCTGCAGGAGTGTATGTCAAAACTCCATTGGTCTAACATTGACATAGTAGTTAAAACACCAGTGATTGAAATTACAGGTTAGTCAAACACCAAATGATAAAGGCATTATGATTAACACTTTCCCTCATACAACAAATCTACAGCAGACGACTTTGAAAACACCTCGTAAACAAGAGTGCCAGTGCCGCCACAATATACGCCGCCATAAAATATAAAGATCAAGATTGGTCCTTTTAATTATTGCTTTTAACATGTCTGTATACATAAGCTCAAAATGAAGTCTGTGAGACCAGTTAGCTTAGCTGGAAGAGACAGGGACTTGAGATCATGGTTGCCTGGGTAGTAGGTTCGATCCCTGCAGGGGCAGCCAGGTGTTTCCTTGAGCAAAACAGTTTATCCACACTTGTTCAGAGTTGAAAGTCTTACTCTGCTTACCAGCCTAGCTGACATTGGTATTAACTAAAGAAAATAGGATACATATAAACAGAGATAGAACCCTATAGAGGCTTCCGATATGAAAGTAGGTCAAATGGCATTGTCGATATGTATCCTTTTTTCCTTCTGAGAATAACTCTTGCAAAAATCACTCTACCTGATAATCCCTGCTTTATGCACTTCTACCTGTTTGGATCCTTGAGTTGCGTTCTCAAGTGAATATGCTATAGAGACCAAGTTTCGAAAGGCATAACTATTGCAAAATTGCTGAACCGAAAAATCCCTGCTTCATGCACATCTACCCATTATAGTAATGATATTGACCAAGTTTTGAAAAGATTCAGTCAGAAACGTAGGAAAAGTTGCGTTCACAAGCCGCAATATTAATCAGCTACATCTTGCAAAAATCAATGAACCAGAAAATCGGCGCTTCATGCACATCTACCCATTATAGTCATGACATTGACCAAGTTTTGAAAAGATTCGGTCAGAAACATAGGAAGAGTTGCGTTCACAAGGCTGCAATATCAATCAGCTACAGAGACGAAGTTTCAAGGGACAAAAATCTTGCAAAAATCAATGAACTGGAAAATTGCTGCTTCATGCACATCTACCCATTATAGTTATGACATTGACCAAGTTTTGAAAAGATACGGTCAGAAACACAGGAGGAGTTGCGTTCACAAGGCTGCAATATCAATCAGCTACAGAGACTAAGTTACAAGGGACATAAATCTTGCAAATATCAATGAACCGGAAAATCGCCGCTTCATGCACATCTACACATTATAGTTATGACATTGACCAAGTTTTGAAAAGATACGGTCAGAAACGTAGAGGAGTTGCGTTCACAAGAAATGGACGTACGGCGGACAGACGGAGAAGATGACGCCAATATACGACCGCCTCCGGCGGCGTATAAAAAGATGTTAATTAAACTTCTATAAATGATAAATTAATTGCTCATGTTGAGCAATTTCTCCGTTTGCCACAATGTTTCAAAATGTCGTCTGCTGCAGGGGCATCAGAAAGTGTCTATGTGGGAAAGGGTTAACACAACCATTGATTAATTGTTTGTGGCTTAAAGTAGTTTTCATTAATTTTTCATATCACGGCAGCCAGTTCACCTCCTCATTCATTTCCTAGCTTTCTCACACCAGTACTCCACACAACACGCTTTCCAAGCAACTGGCTGCTTTCCACACAGACTGTAAGCCCATTGCGGAAAGATGAATGATGCTTGTAAAAGTGATTTTTGTCAAACCACCTTGCTGGACAGCCGGCGTTTCTACTGACCAAAGCAACTGGGAATACAATTATTTGGTAACAATTAAATGGTACCTGATACTGCCAGTCCGTGTCTGCAGCAAGATCTCCAGCGTTAGTCACCCGTACGTTGTACACATTCGTTCCGTCAGATTGCAATCGGAATAAACTAGTTGCGCTTTCATCCCCGATGATGGACACCCGCGACCTGATTGAAGGGAGACTGAAATAGAAAGAAAGTAAATAATAAATCCCATAAGCCTTTCCCACATACAGACGCTTCTGCAACAGACAACTTATGTGTAAACATTGTGACAAATGTTTTTAACTCAATTTAAACTGAAGGTGATGAATACCCCCAGCTGGTGCCTGACAATATACATATGTATGAGAACTTCAAGGGGCTATAACTCATTTAAAAATAATTCCAGTGCAATACGCCGACAATATGCACAACTAGGCTTGGTATCAATCATTCTTGTGAAGTTATATTAAATTCTGACCAAGGGTTGCTGAGAAATAGTGTTCACAAGAAATGTCCACAGACCAACGGACCGACAAACTGACAGACAAGCGTGACTCGTATATAGCCCCCATATACTATGTATCTGGGGTTATAATGAATCATGTGACATGAATATCAACCTTTAGACATCTTGAAATTTAAATTTTTACACATGCAGACACATTTTAAAACATCTGCAGCAGAAAAAGAGGTAGCAAAAGTCTGTTTGCCACAATATTTTATATTCTTTTAAAGTCAACTGGTGCTGATGCATTGTATGTAAGAATGAGAAAATAGCAACATCAATGACATTGCATAACTATGTTTTTGATCATAATAGTTCGCCATGTTTTATACACAAAAAAATCCCACACTCAGCATCTGAAGCAAATGTAGTATGTGACCTAAACGTAAAACAAGATGCTTGACTGATAGGGAGAAAACAGAAAAAAACTAGAACTATCACTGAATGTGATTAATACCCCCGAACGCCGCCCTGATAGGAAAGGTTGTGAAATATTTAGAAACCCCACCTTAAAAGGACAATGTTATGGATCGGGTTATTCTTGTTTTGTTCATTTTTGGATAACAAAGGG
The DNA here is from genome assembly GCA_031761405.1 of Serripes groenlandicus. Taxonomy (NCBI): domain Eukaryota; kingdom Metazoa; phylum Mollusca; class Bivalvia; order Cardiida; family Cardiidae; genus Serripes; species Serripes groenlandicus. The sequence continues at coordinate 135,069 of JASEVX010000383.1, forward strand.
CAATAACTCTGTAATTATGTAAATTAGAGTTATGGTTCTTGTACACTGCACTTCCTCTGATTATGCTCTACCGTTGTATGTAGTTTTATTAGATTCCATCTGTTAGTTATTAAATAATTCTCCGGACAAGAAAAAGTAACAAAGGGCAATAACTCTGTAATTATGTAAATAAGAGTTATGGTTCTTGTACACTGCACTTCCTCTCATTATGCTCTACCATTGTATGCAGTTTTATTAGATTCCACCGGTTAGTTATTAAGTAATTCTCTGGACAAGAAAAAGTAACAAAGGGCAATAACTCTGTATTTAGGTAAAATAGAGTTATGGTTCTTGTACACCGCACTTCCTCTCAATGTGTTGTATCATCCTATGAAGTTTTATTAAATTCCAACAATTAGTTTTAAAGTTATGCTCCGGACAAGACTACGAACAAGAAAAAGTAACAAAGGGCAATAACTCTGTAATTATGTAAAGTAGAGTTATGGTTCTTGTACACTGCACTCCTCTGAGTATGCTCTACCATTGTATGTAGGTTTATTAGATTCCATCTGTTAGTTATTAGGTAATTTTCCGGACAAGAAAAAGTAACAAAGGGCAATAACTCTGTATTTAGGTAAAATAGAGTTATTGTTCCTGTACACCGCACTTCCTCTCAATGTGTTGTATCATCCTATGAAGTTTTATTAAATTCCAACAATTAGTTTTTAAGTTATGCTCCGGACAAGACTCTACAAACAAGAAAAAGTAACAAAAGGCAATAACTCTGTAATTATGTAAAGTAGAGTTATGGTTCTTGTACACTGCACTCCTCTCATTATGCTCTACCATTGTATGCAGTCTTATTAGATTCCATCTGTTAGTAATTAAGTAATTCTCCGGACAAGAAAAAGTAACAAAGGGCAATAACTCTGTATTTAGGTAAAATAGAGTTATGGTTCCTGTACACCGCACTTCCTCTCAATGTGTTGTATCATCCTATGAAGTTTTATTAAATTCCAACAATTAGTTTTAAAGTTATGCTCCGGACAAGACTCTACGAACAAGAAAAAGTAACAAAGGGCAATAACTCTGTAATTATGTAAATTAGAGTTATGGTTCGTGTACACTGCACTTCCTCTGATTATGCTCTACCATTGTATGCAGTCTTATTAGATTCCATCTGTTAGTTATTAAGTAATTCTCCGGACAAGAAAAAGTAACAAAGGGCAATAACTCTGTATTTAGATAAAATAGAGTTATGGTTCTTGTACACCGCACTTCCTCTCAATGTGTTGTATCATCCTATGAAGTTTTATTAAATTCCAACAATTAGTTTTAAAGTTATGCTCCGGACAAGACTCAACGAACAAGAAAAAGTAACAAAGGGCAATAACTCTGTAATTATGTAAAGTAGTTATGGTTCTTGTACACTGCACTTCCTCTGATTATGCTCTACCATTGTATGTAGTTTTATTAGATTCCATCTGTTAGTTATTCAGTAATTTTCCGGACAAGAAAAAGTAACAAAGGGCAATAACTCTGTATTTAGGTAAAATAGAGTTATGGTTCCTGTACACCGCACTTCCTCTCAATGTGTTGTATCATCCTATGATGTTTTATTAAATTCCAACAATTAGTTATAAAGTTATGCTCCGGACAAGACTCTACGAACAAGAAAAAGTAATAAAGGGCAATAACTCTGTAATTATGTAAATTAGAGTTATGGTTCTTGTACACTGCACTTCCTCACATTATGCTCTACCATTGTATGTAGTTTTATTAGATTCCATCTGTTAGTTATTAAGTAATTCTCCGGACAAGAAAAAGTAACAAAGGGCAATAACTCTGTATTTAGATAAAATAGAGTTATGGTTCCTGTACACCACACTTCGTCTCAATGTGTTGTATCATCCTATGAAGTTTTATTAAATTTCAACAATTTGTTTTAAAGTTATGCTCCGGACAAGACTCTACGAATAAGAAAAAGTAACACAGGGCAATAACTCTGTAATTATGTAAATTAAGAGTTATGGTTCTTGTATACTGCACTTCCGCTGATTATGCTCTACCATTGTATGTAGTTTTATTAGATTCCATCTGTTAGTTATTAAGTAACTCTCCGGACAAGAAAAAGTAACAAAGGGCAATAACTCTGTATTTAGGTAAAATAGAGTTATGGTTCCTGTACACCGCACTTCCTCTCAATGTGTTGTATCATCCTATGAAGTTTTATTAAATTCCAACAATTAGTTTTAAAGTTATGCTCAGGACAAGGAAAATCGCAACGGACCAACCGACCGACCGACCGACCGACCGACCGACCAACCACAGGGTGACTCCAATATACCCCCTCTAAACTTCGTTTATCGGGGGTATAAAAAAGCTTAGCTGAACAAAAAACCTTAACCGGACGACAACGCCACCGCCAACAAAAAACCTTAACCTGACGACCACGCCCCAGACGCCCCGGACGACCCTAGGGTCATAACAATAGATCTTGTATTTCAAAAGTCGAGCTAAAAATTAACCAGCTATGTCCAATTCTCAAAATCAACCAAAATACATCAAATTTATGTTTTTTACCCCAAAAAAACCGGCTACACTCAGCATCTTTAATATACAATGAGAAGACGGGTATTAGATGAACAAGTTTCCAAGTTTCAAAGTATAAGGTTTGATAGTTTCCATGTAAATGCCGCCGACAACAACGAAGCAGACAACGACGATCAAGTGATGACAATAGCTCATCTTTTCCAAACAAGAGGCCAAAGAGGGCCAGTATCGCTCCACAGCCATAAGGTAAAAATCAAATCTCCAAACAGCCCTGCCCCCCCTGGTGGCCATGTTTCTTTACCAACCACCATGGCTTAAAGTGAATCTTGTAGAGTCACCCAGGAATGTTTCTGCAAAAATTATTTGAAAATTGGCCTGACACTTTCGGAGAGGATATTTTAAGTTTTCACTATAGCCATATAAGGCAAAATAGCCCCACCCCCGGGCGGCCATATTTTTTTAAACCGATCAACATGGCTTGAAGAGAATCTGATAGAGGGTCAGTCTAGGAACATTTCTACAAAATTATTTGAATATTAAGCCAGACACTTTCGGAAGAGAAGATTTTTTAAGTTTTCCCTTTAGCCCTATAAGGCAAAATAGCCCCGCCCTTTGTCGGCCCAAGTTTTTTTTACCAATCAACATGGCTTGAAGGAATCTGATAAAGGGTCACCCAAGGAAAATTTCTACAGAATTATTTGAAAATCTGCTCAACACTTTCGCAGAAGAAGATTTTTTAAGTTTTCACTATAGCTACATGTACATAAGGCAAACAAGAGCCCAATCAACATTTCTTGAAGTAATCTAATAAAGGGTCACCCAAGGAACATTTCTACAAAATTATTTGAAAATCGGCTTTAAGTTTTCACTATTTTTTTCTTTTGGTTGCCATGGAAACCAGAATGTTGGATGGATCAAAAACGTTTAAAGGAATTTAAGAGAGGACATTGACATTTACATCACATGACTTCAAAACCTGCCTTACTAATTATAGTAGATTTTGCAGGCAAATCTACAAAAAAAAATTGTGTCAAAAAGGCATGTTAGTAAGGGTTGACCTATTTTTCTTATTTTTATTTTTTCAGACACCCATGAACATAAAGAAGTTTATATCAACTCCTGTAAATTTATGTTAATTCACATCCTTTTCCTACTATGTTTTCAACTCTGTATACAAATTATACCTGCTATTGTCCATATGTACATTATCGTTCTAAGATACTCTTAAAGGAAACATTTTTAAAAGAAAGTACTATTACGTAAATGGTTAAGCACCCTGCTAGTAAATATATTTACAATACATGTCATAGCACAGGTTTTCTCAAGGTATAAATTTAAGTCGTGGAAAAACAGAAATATTCTATAAACTCCATTTTTAACATTATTTCAGTAATGCTACAATTGCAAATTGTCCTACAAATGCATTTCCTAGCTTTCTCACACAAGGGCTCAACATATCATTCAGCCCTGGCAACCAGCTCACTTTCCCGAAATGCCGAGCCCCGGTAGCTCAGTCGGTAGCGATGCAGGCTGTCAATCCAGGGATTGTGAGTTGGAATCCCAGCTGGGCCAACATTCTTTCCAGCCTTTAATAAGTCATTATGACATGCATCATTCGTCTTTCACTAATGGGCTGTTAAACAGTCTTTGTGGAAATAATAATAATATAATAATAATAATACTTTATTTAATGAGGGTAACACAGTTAGTTACACTAATCTTCCCTGTGGCCCTCAACAATCATACATTGAACATGAAATTCAACAATGTAATTAAACATTAAAATATAAAACAAGCATTCACATAATGTTTATAAATGCAATGACAGAAACTTTTCCATTCGTCTGTAACCTAGCCCCAGAAATTCCCCCATAATTGATGAGAGCTATTATCTTATCTCCAAATCACCATGAAATCAATTAGGGGTCTGCATGGCTATTTTCACAGCATGCATGCCACCAATTAATATCTGAAAAGGTGTATCAGTCAACACACCATGAAGAATTTAAGGGCCATTTATGTTCACACCAGGGTGATAATTACAGACCCTGCTGAGATAAACAGACAGTCAATTTCAAGGAATTCCTGGGAAATGTGGGGCCAAGTCACAGACTGTATTGAATACTCACAATCATTCGTCAATCAAACAGTTTATTTCCAACTAACAATTAAGGTTCAGAAGATAATTTTTTAGATAATTTTTGAAGCTGTATAGACTTGGTGATGATCTAATATAAGAACGTTTGTAAAGCTCTGTCTTTGATCTTTTAACATATAAATTTCCATTTACAACATTCCTTATACTGTATGGGTTATTATCTCCCACGTATACAAGTCTATTTGACAAATATTCAGGTGCCTGGGAATTTAAGCATTTATAGACAAGTAATAGTTAATGATACTGAATCCTTATATGTACTGGCATCCAGTTTAGTTCTTTAAATAAAGGCTCCGAGGCTGAAAGAGGATCTGCATTGAGAATAATTCTTGCTGCTCTTTTCTGTAATTTTAGTATTCTATCAAGCCCATTTTTAGTGCAGTTACCCCAAACAGTGCAACAGTAATCAATCAATGGTAGTATATATCCACTGTAAAATAATTTTCTTGCTTCAAGATGAAGATAGTTTCTTATTTTTGACAAAAGGTATATGCGTGATGAGATGACAGTGCATATATGGTTTATTTGACTTGACCAATTTAACTGAGGTTCAATTTTAACACCTAAAAGTTTCTCACATTGAGAATTTTGCAAAATCCCTGCATTTATGGTAATAGTAAGGCAGTCCTTTTGAACTGATAGTTTTTGTCTTGTTCCTATTGTCATACACTTAGTTTTTTCTGTATTAATATACAACATATTTCTTGAACACCATTTATTTATAGAAGTTAAGTCGGCTTGTAATCTCTGCTGAATTTCTCCAACAGTTTTTCCTGAAGTGTGGAATGTGGAGTCATCTGCATACATATCAGTTTCACTGTTTTTTACATGTAATGGGAGATCATTAATATATAGAATGAAAAGTAATGGACCCAGTATGGAACCTTGGGGGACTCCATGAGAAATAGGGGCAGATTTAGACTTGGCATTTCCTACTTTTACCTGCTGTGTTCTATTATTAAGATATGATTCAAACAACTTCAGGGAAGTTTGAGTACAACCATATATATTAAGCTTTTGGCATAAGAGTTTGTGATCAACAACATCAAAAGCTTTTTTTAAATCCAAGAATACAACTCCGTTTATGTTTCCATCATTCATTTCTTGTAACCATTTGTCGGTTATATTTATTAGTGCTGTTTGACAGGAGTGATTCGGCCTAAATCCAGATTGAGATGGATGTAATAGGTTAAAATCTGACAGATACTTATAAAGTTGTTGGGAGATATGTTTTTCAATTAACTTAGACAATGTTGGTAGTACTGATATAGGTCTGTAATTAGTTGCCTCAGATTTATCTCCCTTTTTGTGTATAGGAGTTACTTTTGCATTTTTGAAAAGTTGAGGAAACTTTCCACTATCTATGACTCTATTGAATATATAAGTTAATGACGAAACTTTTGCAGGTGCACTTATTCGCAAAATTCTAGGGCCTATGTTATCTAGTCCCGAAGATTTGTTTAAATCAAGATTCATTAGTTCCTTAAAAAGGATATTCATATTGACTGGTTTTATCTTAAAATACTGATCGTGTGGACGTTTGCTTTGAACATATGTTTTTAATTCTTGAAAACTTGGAGATTGTTCACTGGACTGACTTCTAAGATTTTTTACACAAGAAGTGAAGAAATTATTAAATTCATTTGCAACATCATGAGGATTTGTGATTTTTATACCATCATTAGAATTAAGCACTGTTGAACTGAATGTTGTGTTTGAAGGTCTTAAGGAATGAATACATTTCCATAATGACTTTGGGTCTTTAGAGTTTTTTATTGCCTCAGAATAGTACTCACGTTTTGCATTTTCAGTTAATACTTTTGTTTTATTTCTCCATAATTTATAATATTCCCACATACCTAACCTATGACATTTGTCTCTTGCATGCCTAGCCTGTGATATTTCACTGTTATACATACCATTCAGGTTGATGGTCTTTTTTAATACGTTTAGTTATTACAGGGGCATGTTTATCTAACACGGTATAAAATATATTGTACCACTGCTGTAGACAGACATCAGGGTCATTTTCAAACTCAACCTTGTAAAAAGGAGCATCTTTGAGATCTTGTAAAAAAGCTGCTTCATGTAAATTTTTACAGTTTCTGTAAGTAATAGCGCTATGTTTGTGTTTTATATTAACAGAAATCTTGCTATGTCTTGTGATGCAGACTGGATAATGATCACTAACTGAATATTGGACGACATGGGATTCATATACATTTTCAAGATTTGTAACATAAATGTGGTCAATCAGTGTCTTTGAATCTTTAGTTTTTCTTGTTGGTTCAGTTAGAAGTTGTTGGAGACTATATGTATCCATTATGTTTAACCATTTTTGTGGAGGTTTATTTGGAGATAAAAAATCCATGTTAAAGACTCCAGTTAGTACCAAATCATTATTGTAATCTATGGCGAATTGAATTTCTTTTTCAAATTGGTCAATCCAAACGCTAGAAGACTTTGGATTACGATACACAAAACAAAGTAAAAATGACTTTTTATAAGGAGGCCTGATTTCAAACCAAACTGTTTCAATATTAGAAATTTCAAATTGCTCTTTTCTTTCAAAAGGTAAATTTTCATTTATATATACAGCCCACCCACCTCCCCTATTAGTGGTCCTGTCTTTTCTTATCATTGTGTAACCAGGCACCCGAATATCTGTATCAAGGATGATATCACTAAAGAAAGTTTCACAACAGCCAAGAATATCTGGGGGATTCTTTGATTGTAGAAGATTATACCTTATTTCATCCAATTTGTTTTCTAATCTATTGACATTATGGGAGCATATTTTTAAACCTTTAGAGGTGAAACCATAATTATTGAATGAAGTATCATAATCTTGATTACTAGAACCAAATAGCCTGTCATGATATAGAGCTAATACACATGAAAACAGTAATAAAATCACAATGTACATATGATAGATAATGTTAATTGTGGCCACCTGGTTTGGACACACTTGCTTAGATTGATTATCTACAGTATCCTGTGAAGAACTAATTAAGCAGTTATTAGATATATTTACATAATTAGTGTTTTTAATAATTGCCTGTCCACAGGGTGCACTATTTGTTTTATTTACTGAATTTAAAATATCTGAACCGCTGCATTGCTGTGGTATGGTATTATACATTTTTAAAGAGTTCAAACATTTTGCTTTTACAGAAATATTTGTTTGATCCGTAGTTACACCACTATCAAGTGAAGAATTTATAGAACAACAGTTTTGGCACTGATAGGTGGCACAGTTTATACAAACACTATCTAAAACACTGTAAATATTATTAGATATAACTGTTTGTCCATGATTAATGTCATGGTTCTGGGCTTTTTCTTCTTTGCCGCAATTCTATATATTTGTGCAACGATTCTGTTTATGTCCATATTCCTGGCACTGGTTACATTTTAGACTCTTGCCATGTGTACATGTTTCTGTCGTATGGTTGGGCTCACCACAGTAGAAACAAGTGTTTCGTTTTGCTTGAAGTATTGGCGCAAATTTGTTAATATTATGCAGCAAAATACTGGTTCCCAATTTATTTAGATGGATATGATCCCTGGCATATAATTGAGTGTTAATCCAGTATGGATGTCCAGCTTTATGAAAAGTTAAATATTGTGGCACATAGTGAAGGTTTAAGTGTTCACACATGTTAATCAGAACTTCATTTATTCTTTGTATTGGAAAAGCAGCCAGTTGCTTGGAAAGTATGTGTGGTGTACTGGTGTGGGAAAACCAGGAAACGCCCGAGTAGGTGAACTGGTTGCCGTGATATGACCTTAATCACTTTCCCAAAAAGATAATGAAGAAAAACTAACCTGTCTGTCAATAATATTCTGCAGTACAATCCCCGGTTTCAGCAGACTGGCCCCTCAGTTGGCAATATTTCCCACCAGAACAATAGGTACATTCCTATACCTGTGGCAAACCCACTGTGGGTCCAAAGGTACCAGCAGGGCAAGGCGGGACATCAGCACCTGTGCGCTTCGGGCAGTAATATCCCATAAGGCAAGCGTATTCTCTATCTTTTTTGGTACAAGAGAACCCTGCACGGCATGTGTAGCAGATGGAAGCTCCTGTATGGCTGGTGTTTATCCCGTTTGGACAGAAAATGTTAGAAGGGGAACCAGTTGTACAGTAAGAACCAGCTGGACATACGTTCCCTGTTGGGGCATTTACTGTGGCATTCTCGACACAATAGTAACCTGTTAAGAAAAGGAACAAAATTAACCCTTTCCTCATATAGATGCTTTGTAATGCCTCTGCAGCAGACGGCTTTTGGAAAACATTGCGCCAAAAGAAGAAATTGCTGAAAACAAGTAATTTCTGCTTTTGACACAATGTTTTCAACTTTTTTCGGTTATCATACCTACATTTATAGAGCTTTTCCAAAGATACTTTTAAAGTCGTCTGCTGCAGATTTGTTGTATGTGGGTAAGGGTTGACACATCAGCAGCAGACAACTTTTGAAACATTGTGACAAAGAAGAAAGTGCTCATTGTTACAACTTACAATAAAGATTTCAACTCTATTAAATAATTACACTTTAATTTATGTAATTTTCCGAATTCTTATGCAGAAGTTTTAAAAGTCATCTGCTACAGAATTGTTGTATGTTGCAAAGAATTAAAACAATTGATATTGAACAATAATTGAGCAGTGCTGTAAGAAAAGCAAACTTTGTACAACTGATTTGGATATTTTACCCTTCCCTCATGAAGACAATTCCAGAGGCCTCTGCAGCAGATGAGTTTTGAAAACATTGTGACAAAAGGATAAATCGCTTATAATGAGTAATTACATCTATTATGTCACAATGTTATCAACTCTATTCAATAAGTATGTCATTCTATATTATTTTTTAGATGTTTTCAAAGTCGTCTGCTGCAGATTTGTTGTATATGTTAATGAGTGACAGATCCCTTCATGGAAACTCCTGACCCAAAATGTATAGTTGGATCTGACAACATAAAGGAATAGACTTATCTTTATCTGAAATTGTCAAAAATGCCCAACAGTAAGTTTTAAACTGGTGAACAGATCAAAATTAATAAAGACATTACAAAGGATATTATAAAGGATACCCTGAAATAAATCTCAAAAACATAAAATTAGGGCATTTGTGACTAGCATAGATCCCAACAAGGATGTGCATCTGATCAGGTTCTACACTGTTCACTAATTCAAAGATGGGTTCAAGACATTTCAGAAGATAGCAATCTCATTAAAATCATCTCCTATTAATGCTACGCATAGGATCTGAGGACAACCGATAGAGGGTCACGTTCAGACGACCTTTCTGCCAGCCAATCAGAACCTTGCTTTCACGTTTTTGAAAGTGAAAGTAAAAGTCTATATTTACCAAAAAAATCTATATTTAGCATGGGATCCCAATTTTCGCATAGTGATTTACATGCGTGTATAGTTCTTATGACGACCGCATCATTGCTTCAAATGCGGAAATGAGGCAAAACACCGATACAGTCTTTCCCTGACCATACAACATCCAGAAATGTTCTTTGCTCTGGTTTTAAATGGTCTATTTTAAATCTGCTCAACTTCGTCAATTGACGCCATTTTGAAAGTTAAGTCAAACGTTTGTTGAAACGAGTCCTCTGATTGGTTCAAATAAAAATAGCTTGGTGGATCTAAAAATAGCAATATTGGAAATCCGATAAAACAAGAAGATGAATTCGAATGGATCGCCATCAGATCTTACATTTGGTCAGATCGTGTACTTTAGTCAGATTGAGAAGATAGTATCCATTTTGATCTTTCAGCATGGCTTAGGCATATTTTTTTTGATCTCTGTGTGTATTAGTTAAGCTGAGGTTGATCTGCTCCTATATCTTTGAAAAATACTATGGAAGATGTTACAACTACCATAACACAAAATTTTGAACACTATTTTGCATCTACAGTCACCTGTTATAAGCAGCCACCTGCCTTAAGTGGCCAGTTTCAGACCCTCCCGTCGAAATTTACTATATAACTTAACTGCAATAGGCGGTCAACGGTCAAAATTTTTGGTCCCAAATGCATTAAAAACCTCCTAAAACGGCCACCAAATGAACAAATTTTACCGTAAAATATCGATTTTGGCATATGAAAATTTCATTACGGCCACAGAATTAATCCAATTAAATCAAATAATTATAATATATCTTCAATTTAAAATAAGTTGCTTTTAGTTGAAACTTTCTTAATTGGCCGTAAACAAACCAAACAAAGCTGTTATTGTGTTCTACATAATCGCCATTTTTCCGACTCAAACCAAACAAAGCTGTTATTGTGGTCTACATAATCACAATTTTTCGGACCGTGTAATGCGTGATAGTTTTCACATCTCTATTTTTAGCTCGCGTAATTGGTAAAATAGACAGATCAAAGTGTTTTGTGTAAACACGTTAACTGTGAAAAAGTCGGCATGTAAAAAGATTAAAGAAGCTAACGTTTTTGAGACGATAATTAGAATGGCAGTTTGTTCGTGTTTTTAACGAACGATAAGGAATTACAGTAACTCATTAAGTTCACACTTGTAAACAGCGCTAATTGTTAAAAAATATAATCTTTGGAAATAATTTATTGTGATTTAAATCATAAATGTTTTGATTGTCAGCGTGTTAACAATGCCACCAAAACGGAAGTTTTTGACTTTGGATGAACGTGTTGAGGTTGTGAAACTGTGAGAGTCCGGAAAAAGCAGTAGATTTATCGCGGATAAATTAGGTGTTGGGAGGACCCAAATTCAAAATGTGTGTAAACGGAAACGTGAAGTTATGGAGGAGTACGATTCGAACTCTAAACCCGGAGAGTAAACGTGTTCGTCAAGTGACTGCCAATGATGAGATCAATGAACTGTGTTACAAGTGGTTTTGTGATGCTACTTCGCGAAAGGTTAACGTTAAACTTGAGACTGGAATCCCAGTCCAAGCAGAAGAAAATCACTGATTTTTTATATAAATTTACCCCCCCTCAACTGTTACTGTGGTTAAGACAATGAGTGGTACATAAACAGACAAATGAATTAAATAAAGAATAAGATTCAAAATGTTTATTATGGTACACATGTATTTCATGATCAATGCAAGTTAAATAAAACAATTTTCAATTTCAGCTGTTTTTTGTTCATTTTCTATTAAAAAATGGTTATTAAATCCCTCGAAATATAAGTGTATGTATACATAGTATCACATACATGAAAAAAGAATATGTGCCAAAATCTCGGTGAAAATTGATGACCCTGTAGTAGGCAGCCACCTGTCTTAAGCAGCCAATTTGGCCCTTTCCCTTGACTGGCTGCTTAAGACAGGTTTGACTGTACAGTCAAACTTGTATTAAGAGACCACCCAAGGGAAATGCTATAAGTGGTCTCTTAAGACAGGTGGTCTCTTATTGAGGTACAAATGTATTTTTCTTTTTTTGGGTCTTATGTATACTACATTATACATGTATTGGTATTAAAGAATAAATAACAATAAACATTTTGATGTTTTTCTAATTTTATATTTTATTTCAATATTAATAATATTTATTTGCAAAACTGTAAGTGGATAAATAAAACATATATACATTTAATCACAAACTTGATTGTTATTTATTATTTGATGTTTTTGTTAAACTATAACATGAAAAGGATATGTACATGTATGTTCAGTAGAAGAATAGAGCACTACTTCTTACTAAAACAGTCACTGATCGTATTCTGTTTCAAAGACTGTCCATCTAAAAACAAATTATTTAAGGAGTCATTTAAAGACATTGTCACGTTTAAAATGTTTGAGTGTCCACAGACGCTAATTAAATCTAATAAAAGAGCCGATTAAACAAACGTGCCATCACCATTAGAAAGCAAAAAACAAACACAGATCCAATTAAAGAGATCAAAAAGTCGGACCAAAATTGTCATAATTAATCCCAGACAATCCACAAACTATCCACGGGGTGATTTAACACGGTCAATAATTGACGTTAAAGTGTATTAAGTACAAACTGATAAACCTGCAACTATCGGCTTTTACCACTGTGATACATCTGCAGTATTTGAGAGTCATAACAAAGACAACAAGAGTTGTCGGAGGACAATATAGCTCGCCTATCAGGGCCATCGTCTATCAGGGCCTACTTCAGAACAGTTATAGCATTAGGTAAAGTCACACAGTATCATCTATTGCAAGATAATACACCTTTTCAATACTTCCATGCAAATGTTAACCAAGTCCATACAGGCCTTTTAAATCTGTAAATTGGTTTATATACGATGTATGCCAATAGTGAACATAATACCGAAGACTTACAGTATCAGTATCAGATAAAACCACACACTATTATTTATTGCAAGATATCACAAATTTTCAATACTTGCATGCAAATCTTAACCTGGCAACGCTGATACCAACGCCATACAAGGTCCCCTAATGATCCTGAATAAGTGTGTGAAGATTCAAAGCAACAGCATACACAGTGTCTGAGAAAAGGCCTTGCACGCAAAGGTTTGACCAAAATTCTAAGTCGAAAAAGGGGCACAATTCAGTCAAAATCCATTCCAGAGTTATGGGACTTGACATACAAGGTCCCCTAATGACCCTGAATAAGTGTGTGAAGTTTGAAAGCAACAGCATACACAGTGTCTGAGAAAAGGCCTTGCACGCAAAGGTTTGACCCAATTTCTAAGTCCAAAAAGGGGCACAATTCAGTCAAAATCCATTCCAGAGTTATGGGACTTGACATACAAGGTCCCCTAATGATCCTGAATAAGTGTGTGAAGTTTCAAAGCAACAGCATACACAGCGTCTGAGAAAAGGCCTTGCACGCAAAGGTTTGACCAAAATTCTAAGTCGAAAAAGGGGCACAATTCAGTCAAAATCCATTCCAGAGTTATGGGACTTGACATACAAGGTCCCCTAATGACCCTGAATAAGTGTGTGAAGTTTGAAAGCAACAGCATACACAGTGTCTGAGAAAAGGCCTTGCACGCAAAGGTTTGACCAAATTTCTAAGTCCAAAAAGGGGCACAATTCAGTCAAAATCCATTCCAGAGTTATGGGACTTGACATACAAGGTCCCCTAATGATCCTGAATAAGTGTGTGAAGTTTCAAAGCAACAGCATACACAGTGTCTGAGAAAAGGCCTTGCACGCAAAGGTTTGACCAAGCTGGCAACGCGGACGCCGGGGTGATAACATAAGCTCCCCTATTTCTTCGAATAGGCGAGCTAATAACTGTAGCTAAAGTGTATTAAATACAAACTGCTAACACCGCAAGTATCGGTTTTTACCCACTCTAATACACGTCTGCAGAATTTGACCTCGGGTAATTTTACATGTAACACCTTTAGCTTGATGATAATTTAAACCTGTGTGGTTTACACGCGACAGTTGTGTAAGATTTATTTGACTGTTAGATTTAAGGTCGCTGAACTGTGGATTTTTATTAAAAAGGGAATGGTTTTAGTGTCCGTTGGTCGCAGACAGCAGGATCTCGCTTATTGCAGGTTAATTTATGACTAAAAAACATCGGGGGGTGTTCAATGTGGTCGCTTACACCAGGGGGTCGGTTATACCAGGTGGTCGGTAGTACAGGTTTGACTGTATATAATAACTATATCTTATAACTTATCACATCATTGTTTTCACATTATACTGCAGGCTAGAAAATTCATATGACCTCCAGTAAACAAACCTTAGGACCTTTGGGATCAGTCTAGATCAAGATCAACCTGTGCATCTGGCTCTACACTGTTTTCTTATGTCAGAGCAGCCTTTGAGAAATATCTGACAAACAGTTTTAAGGTAAACAATCAAAATATCAGTGTAAGAAAGTGTGCATTACCTTGTAAACAGTCACCCGCAAAATCCGATCACAGTATTTGCTAGGTGTACATGCTAGACAGTCACTGAGAGCAGATCTTGTAGTATTTGGCTGATAAGTTCCAGCTGAGCACCATAGGTGCCTTTTGGATGGTTGACAAAGTTTGGTGATGCTACCACACATTAAGAGCCCTGTGAGCAAGCTCCACCATTGGATGACAGGTTTGATTCTGTGGCTCCACTTGTGCAATAATATCCAGATAGACATTAGTTCTGTGTCTGTATATTGTATATTGGTATAGTCAGACCTGAAATAACTATTATGGAAACTAGATATATAGCTATTGTCACATAGGGCAACGTTTGTGTAGTCAGACCTGAAATAATTAGTATGGAACAAGATATTTAGCTTTGTCACAAGGGCATCTTGGAGTAGTCAAACCTGAAATTATTATTATGGAACTAGATATCTAGCTTTGTTCATATTCTTATTTCTTGGATAAGTTTAAACAGCTTACAGCTACTTTTGATCCTTTCTCCAATGCAAATGCATCTACAACAGATGACTTTTGAAAATATTGCGGCAATAGAAGAATCAAATATTTCAATGTTCACTTTTTTTCTGGTATTTTCGAAGCAGTCAACAATCAAAATTTAACCTTTTAGAATGTTTAGGGCAGAGAACACACACCTTCAAACTTAAAGAGCAGAACAGGGACTCTCTTACTTCTAGCTCATATTGAGGAATTTCTTTCAACGTCTTATGCTTTTTTTCATAGTAAGTTTGCATATTTTTGCAGAGAATGAATGAATGAATGTATTTTGTTTTATGGCGCATCGACAGCTAAGGTCATTTAGCGCGCAATTAAATTTAATTATTCATGATCCCTGGGTAAACAAACCAGTACTAGGCTAGAAATGTGACTCTGCCCAAGGGCACTCCAATTTTTGCAGAGACACTTTAGCCCAAGATAAAGGATAACTGATCAAGTACACTACTGTTAATCCATATTCTTCCTTACTTTCCAGCAGGACAAGCAGTCTGTCTTGTCCGGTGTTTTCTTGATAGACCCCAGCTGGACAATGTGACTGTGTTCCAGTACCTCCAGGACAGAAATGACAGACTTGACAAGAGTAGTTGGCAGAAGCCGAAGAGCTTGGACCTGCAGGACAATAATATCCAGCAGAACAAGGTCTGGTGATTCTTATAAATTTCTTATGCTCCTACAATGGTTCAGCTCTTTATCAAAAGAAATACTTCAAGTACTTGTCTTTGTTTTGTCAGATGTGTTTTGAAAGCAGACAACTATAAAACAGCATAATTATGAGGTAAATAGCAGACAGACTTACCTGAGCTACATTCTCCACTGACTGACAGGCGATCGGATAGTTTGTACCTAAAGGACAGTAGGTACCTGGCCAGCATTTCCTCGCGTGTAATTGTGACACGACATGAACAGTTTTGACACATCTGTGGCATTGGAATAGGGGCAAGGGCATGGCTTGTATTGACTGGCCTGTACAAAACCAGCCTCCAGTACAGTTCCCTGTTGGGATTGTCGGACATCAAGCTGGGAAAATATGTCATAAATGAATCATGTAACATGAATATCAACCTTTAGACATCTTGAAATTAAAATGTTCCCACATGAAGAAACATTTTAAAACATCTGCAGCAGAAAACTTTTGACAACAAGATGTGTTTGTGAAACACTGATGCCCCCCAATAGCAACATCTAGGTCAAAGGTCAAGGTCGAGCCAGGTCAAAAATGTTGAGGTACTGACAGAAAGGTCATGTCACAAGGAATACACATGTGAAATATGGTAGCCGTACCTGTTATGGTTCAAAAAGTAGTGGTCAAGGATAAAGTTTTTTTTCGAGAATGGCAACATCTAGGTCAAAGGGTCAAGGTCGCAAGGGTGAAAAAATGTGGTACTGACAGAAAGGTCATGTCACAAGGTATATCACATGTGAAATATGGTAGCCTTACCTGTTATGGTTCAAAAGTAGTGGGGAAGGTTAAAAAAAAAATTGAGAATGGGCAACATCTAGGTCAAAGGTCAAGGTCGCAAGGTCAAAAATGTTGGTACTGACAGAAAGGTCATGTCACAAGGAATACACATGTGAAATATGGTAGCCGTATCTGTTATGGTTCAAAAGTAATGGCCAAGGTTAAAGTTTTTTTCGAGAATGGCAACATCTAGGTCAAAGGGTCAAGGTCGCAAGGTCAAAATGTTGGTACTGACAGAAAGGTCATGTCACAAGGAATACACATGTGAAATATGGTAGCCGTACCTGTTATAGTTCAAAAGTAATGGCCAAGGTTAATTTTTTTTTCGAGAATGGCAACATCTAGGTCAAAGGTCAAGGTCCGCAAGGTCAAACATTTTGGTACTGACAGAAAGGTAATGTCACAAGGAATACACATGTGAAATATGGTAGCCGTACCTGTTATGGTTGAAAGTAGTGGTCAAGGTTAAAGTTTTTTTCGTGCAGACAGGCCAAAAACTACATCTAGGTCAAAGGTCAAGGTCGCAATGTCAAAAATTTGGTACTGACAGAAAGGTCATGTCACAAAGAATACACATGTGAAATATGGTAGCCGTAGCCTGTTATGGTTCAAAAGTAAGTGGTCAAAGGTTAAAGTTTTTTTTGTGGCAGACAGACCAACAGACAGACGTGCAGTGCAGACCAACAGACAGGCCAAAAACTATATGCCCCCGAATCGGAGATTTACGGGGGGGCATAAAAACGTTGCAAAAGGGAAATGTTTGCCACAATATTTTATATTCTTTTAAAGTCATCTGATGCTGATTCGTTGTATGTAGAATGAGCAAATAGAAACATCAATGACATTGCGTAACTATGTAGATGTCTTTTGCTCATAATAGTCACCAGAAACTTCAAGGATGCGTTGCAGAACAAGGGAAGATCCCGATCAGACAGCATGAAGACAAAGGCTGATATTGATAGTTATTAACCCTTTTCCTTCATAAAAGACACTTCTGATGCCTCTGCAGCATACAGGTTTTTGAAAGCAATTTCTCCTTTGTCACCATGTATATTCGTCTATTGCAAGTTTGTTGTATGTGGGAAAGGGTTAATCAAGTCCCAAAGCTTATTTTTGTGTTACTTGGCCCAAATGTCTTATAAGCATGCAGTTAAATATAAGACTCAACATGTAACAACCAATTTTGACTATCTACAAGCAGAATCCAACAGAAAAAGATGATTCATACTAGAATTAATCATTTCCTGACAGAACTAACAATGTTTCGAATCTAGGCTAGCAGTCAGACTGAGCTCTTCTAAGGTACATAATCTAAAATATCTAAGGTTATGAGGTTGTGTTCTCACAACAGTAGTACCCTGCTGTGACACGGGAACAGCTCGATTGACCGTCAGTGTCACTGGAAGTCAATTCATAATAAACAATACAAAATCTCTTATCCTTTTACACAAACTACAAATCTGCAGCAGAAAACTTTGAAATAATTTGTGTAAAATATTAACTCAATAAATGAAAATAATTAGTCTCATTATATAAAGATAAAAAACATTGTGTCAAATGGAGAAATATCTCTTTATTACCCATTTTACCTTTTGCCACAAATGTTTTCTAAAGTGTCTGCTGCAGATTGGTCAAAAAGGCATGTTGGTAAGGGATGACCCATTTCTTATTATTCTTTTAACAGACCAATGAAGATAAAGAAGTTGATATCAACTCCTGTAAATTTACGTTAATTCATATTAGTGCGGTGACAAGAGAGGGAAAATAAAAAAAAAAAATGGACCGAACTACCTTTGGTTTTCTTTTAAAGATAAATATACTACCCTTTGCATAAAGGCTGTCAGTGAAGTACTGAATGTGCGTGAAGATTTTTGCCAAAAATAATTATATCTTAGATTAAATGAATGTATATTGTTTATGGCGCAATCGACAGCTAAGGGTCATTTAGCGCGCTATTAATTTATTATTCATGATCCCCTGGTAAACAAACCAGTACTTAGGCTAGAAATGTGCCTTGCCCAAGGGCACTCCACCATGACAGTAGAGCCGCGACTGGGATCGAACCTGGACACCCCCGGTTTCGAAATCCCAACGCTAACCACTCGACCACAGCGGATTCCTCTATATCTTAGATTAAGCTATTGCAATTGTATTTGACAGCATTTTATAGACATTTTCAGACAAGTTTGGTTAACATGAAGAGAAAAAAATTAAGGAGACAGAAGGTACAGTAACCTGATCCATGATTCATTCTTTTTTGAGTTTA
>JASEVX010000384.1:5000-153551 GCA_031761405.1 Serripes groenlandicus
CGAAGGCTGGCACAGAAAACTTAAGAAAATGACACAACACTCCCAACCAAACTTAGAGGGCTGTCGGTGGAACAACTCGCCCTCGTGCAAAGCGCTACCAGACTATTGATCGTTGAGTTCTTGAGTTGATGGCTTATGCGGATTCTAATTTATATGATGTTTTCTAATATCAAAAATAAAAAAAGCGATAAGTGCAGCAAAAGATCAACGTGTACGTATGTGCAGGCTAATAATAGGTTACACTTTTTTCAAATGTTTCAAATTTCGAATTCTAAGGAAATTCTGCATTATTAAATTTAATCAGTTTTCTCAAATGTTTTAAATTTCGCATGTATATATTTCTTGTTTTTGCACAAATAAAATTTAAATTTCGCATTCTTAGGAAAATCTGCATGATTAAATTTAAAAAAAAATCAGTTTTCTCAAATGTTTTAAATTTGGCATGTATATATTTCTTGTTTTATGCATGAATAAAATTTAAAAAAACAACATCAGTCTTATTTTTATAAAGCAATACCTGTCACATAATTACCCTATAATGGTCCCCCCGATCCGCTCTACCGACCAGCTAGGGATTAAATCGAGTCGACGTTCCTGGAACACACCTAATATTTAACTTTTCCTAAAACTTCTTCAGATTATTTCAATAACTATCATTTATCATTAATTAAAAAGAAAAGTATATCTCACTTTCAAATTTTCATTTTTTTTGTCTGAATGTCTAAAAAAATGCTAAAATATGATTATATATTTATTTATTTTTCAAACTTATCTTCAATTTTCATTGAATTTTTACAATAATTTCTACTTATTTTCAAAAGCATATGATACTTTCTTTCTTAATATAATTAATTTCATATTGAAATTAATATATATATATATGTAAGTATGTGTATGGGTATATGTATATATATATTTATATATACAATTGTTTGTGTATATATGTGTATTTATACACATGCATATAAACTTGATTTTAAAGTTATTTAAAGTTATTTAATTTAAACTTATTTAAGTACTATTTCCCAACTATTTCATTGTCTTAACCATTTCTGTATGTATAGTTGTGAATATCAACCATGAGCTGTATATGCTTAAGTTGAAAATAAAATTTCTGTTCTGTTCTGTTCTATAAAAGTTCTGGATTAAAATTTATATACATGGATCTTAATATGTTCTTTTACCCAGCTATATATTTTAATCAAACAATGCGTCAGGACAGTGCTTGGAAGGGTTCACGAAAAAATTCAGCTCTTTTTCTTAAACAAATTGAATCCACTATGTTTTAAATTCTGAAGCAATATACAAAGGCATAACGACTAAACATGTAATCATAAAATTTAATAACAATGTTACATGTTTTTTTTTTTAAATTTCAACTTTTCAGTTCAGTACATCCTTAAATAAATATTATTTAACTGTGTATTGGTTCCTTGTACATTATAGCTGAAAGAAACAGATTGTTACATTTCCGTTATGTTTTATTAAAAAACGGGTTGAGTCTCAACAATTGGTATTACAAAACGGTTCTTGCTATTTTTGTATGTACTATGCAATTTTTCTGTCTTCACCTTCTGAAATAAGACATTATTAATATTTGTACATAAGTTTCTTTTAATTTTAAGTTGAAATATACCGTTTAAATCATTTTGAAATTTTTATTACAAAACGAGTTTTTATTACAAAACGGGTTGCTACAGAGCCTTATGCAGTTGTAAAAGAAACATCTCTGTATATCTCCAAACCCACCTAGTGTACCCAAATCATTGCACATGCTTTAACTTTTCCAAATGTCGGCCGTTCTGATCAGACCTTTCTAATGCCGTCAGTTTTTTGTTAAGGTCTAACAATGAAGATCGCGCAGGTCTTCGTGGTTTTGAGCGTCTTCTTCGGCTTTTGTTTCGCAGCCGATTCGACTCTTCTGCCAAACCAATATGGTGCAGAAGTCGTAGAGGCGGTTGTGAACATCATACACGAATTATTCTGTTTGCAGACGACAAGAAATTTCTCCGTCGACTAACTTACGTCGAGTCGCATGATGGAACGGATCCGAAAACCTACAGAAACGGGTACGATGGAGGAATACGACAGATTAGTAAAAGAATCTCCATAAATCATTTCCAACTTCAAACAAATCTGCATCAGACGTATTTGAAAACATTAAGGCAATATATAGTTAACCTATATGTGGTAAATGCTAGCGTAGATTTTGAATATAGCAGTTGAAAACATTTTGACAAAAAAGAGAAATTGCTCAGTGCCACCTGTTTTCAAAAGTTGACTACTAAAGCAGTTTGTGAGTGAACAATAATATGATCACGCATTAAATTGAATGTATGTTTTTAACTGAAACATTTCCTGTAACCGATATTTCTTTAGAAAATACTCAAGCAGTAGGCTAATACGACCGATCAGTTCACCTACTCGTGTGTTTCCTAGCTATCTCACATCAGTACTCCACACCACAGTCTTTCCAAGCAACTGGCTGCTTTTCCACATAGCCTTTTTAGCCGATTTGTGGAAGACGAATGACGCTTGTAACAGTGACTTTTGTCAAACATCGGAAAGAATGTTTGTTCGAACTCACAAGCCCTGGACCGACAGCCCGTATCGCGACCGACTGAGCTATCGGGGCTCGGTCAATACGACCAATCCTAACTGCTACGCTGTTTTCATCGCTGGCATGCTTTTCATAAGTTCAACGCATAGCTATTATATTTTATTACATTTCGAAGCTTTTATGCAATGCAAATACCATTACTGGTACCATATATATATGCAGTCAAACCTGTGCTAAAGACCATTGCTGGTACCATAGATATATACAGTCAAACCTGTGATAAAGACCATTACTGGTACCATAGATATATACAGTCAAATCTGTGCTAAAGACCATTACTGGTACCATAGATATATACAGTCAAATCTGTGCTAAAGACCATTACTGGTACCATAGATATATACAGTCAAACCTGTGCTAAAGACCATTACTGGTACCATAGATATATACAGTCAAATCTGTGCTAAATATCACATTTTTCAGCATTTCCCTGTCTATAGCAACCACACTTTCAATTTCCAATTTACCCAATTTATGCATAAAACACCCTGCAATTAAAGACCACCTGTGAACAAAGACCTTATTGTTCTCTTCCCATGGGTGGTCCTTATATACAGGTTTGAATGTATATGAAAGGCCAGTAAACATATGAGTCGAATATAGCGATTAAGGTTACTTGTGTAACTTATGTAATTTAAATGATTCCGTTTTGTATTAGTTTATTCGCTCTTTAACACATTAAGGAAACAACGTGTGCCACACTATTGTGCCTAACGTTCAAGTATGTAAACAAAGTAAGACAAATTCATATATCTGATTTGTACTAAATTGATTGCTATTTTATAATTATATAATTGTATATCAACCATGAGCTGTTTTTCTTTAAGTTGAAAATAAAATATATGTTCTGTTTTGTTTTGTATATATTTAAAAAGAAAACATGTGGAGAACAAACATAGTAACACGTCATCAATCGGAGATTTCATTTTGAGTATTCAAGACATTGTTGAAAATGGCGAAATCGGTCATTTGAGAAGCCTTTTCTTTTTTCTACAACTGTTTTTAAACTTTATCAGCTGCGATTATGTCGAAAGACGTATGTATAAGGACAACGGTAAAAACCAGTTGATAAGAAGCGAAATAACAGGATGAATATGTGGTTGAATATCGGTAACAACCAAAATATGACGAATCATCGGATAAAAAAGTAACGCATTTGATTATTCAGTATGTTCTATTTAATAACCTTTTTACACATACAACACTTCTGCGGCGGATAACTTTGAAACCATGAAGGCTATCTGATGGAAATATTATTAATGCAAATATTATTACTGACATTGTTGTGGTAAAAGAAGTCAAAATGTTTTCAAAAACAATGCTTTAAAAACAATGTTTTCATACATTTCTAACAAGACTTATGCTGTTCTCATACAGTGCTTGCCAAACATAGGTTGTTTTCACACATTGCTTACACACTATAGATTGTTTTCATAAAAAGAAATATCCTTTTTACATACAGTGCTTGCAAAACATAGGTTGTTTTCATATAGAGCTTACAAGACATATGCTGTTCTCAAACAGTGCATGCAAAACATAAATTTGTTCATACATTGCTTAAAAAAATATAGGTTGTTTTCATACATTTCTTACAAGACATGTCCTGTTCTCATTCATTGCTTGCAAAACATAGGTTGTGTTCATACAGAGCTTACAAGACATATGCTGTTCTCATACAGTGCTTGCAAAACATAGTTTTTTTTCATACATTGCTTAACAAAATATAGGTTGTTTTCAAACATTTCTCACAAGACAAAGCCTGTTCTCATACAGTGCTTGCAATACATAGGTTGTTTTCATACATTGCTTACAAATCTATAGGTTGTTTTCATACAATGCTTACAAAACATTAGTTGTTTCATGCATCTTTTACACACCTTTCTTTTATACGTCACTTAAAAAACATCAATATTAACTTACAAAACATGGGCAGATATCATACATTGCTTCCAAATCATAGGTTGTTTTCATATACACAATTTACAAAACAGAGACTGCTTCATACACAACTTACAAAACATAGACTGTTTTCATACACAACTTACAAAACATAGTCTGTTTTCATACACAACTTACAAACCAAATATAGTTGTATTCGTACAATGGTCACGAGATGTAAAGATTGTATAACCTGTGACGCCCGTCATTCTAATTCGAATATCATTTGATATGCGAGCCAAAACCAACCAGCATGTGGTGCGTTCCAGTAGGTTTGAATATCAATTTCCGGTTTAATAATCTGTTTTCCTTGAGTTGAAAACATGTTAAAGATGACTTGCTGATCGGTGTTCGTGAGGTTTTGCGAGAGAAAGTAATCAACGCATCTTCGAAATTGATTTGCATATCTGATGATCACCATTCGTTCGCCAAGCACGAAAGCACCTCCAACCCAAACCATATTATTTCGAAATATATCACTAGGTTTGGCTACCATGGAAACGTTATATACTTTGCTGTAGGCAACCATTGAATCATTAAACTCTTTCGTTTTATCAATTTAAACCTCTTTTTCGAGTTTCTGTCCCGGAAAAGACCCACATCCAACCAGGCGATATATTTAGTTTTAAAAAGGTCAGCGCGTGCAGCTCTTTTAATGACGTCATACTTTGCATGCTGGGAACAAGGATAACCGGAAACAACAGTGTTTGGATAATGCTTCGGATAGCCTGGATCTTTTATGATCGCTTTGACTTTCTTCTCATTTTGAAAAGCCCAAGAAGAGTTTCTAGAAATGTCAAATATTATTGTTATGTTTTCCTTTCCGCGTCTTAGTGACATCATCAATGAGTGGAAATCCACTGAATCTGTGTACACCACGAGGGTTTTTTCCATGTAACGGAAAATGTCTGCCCAATCATTATACGTCTTTGTTGTAAATTTACTTGACGATCTCCCGAGATTGAAATAAGCGGTAACAATAGTGATGTCATCTGAAACTGGTATTCCACGTGAGGTTGGTGTATAAATCTGCAACAGCAAGGACGTCAATTTGGTAATAATTAGGTGTAATTGATGAAATTAAATAAACTTTTGAAAGTATTGTGTATGCATTATGATTTACTGTATTGTGCACACAGTTCAGGGTGGTATATCGTCCGCATCTTTCAGCGCGAAAGTCGAACGCCATTGCTAACATAGCGGTGATAGTGACATTGCATAAGAAATGACGCAATCATCACTCAAAGTTTGACGTCATGTGTAATAATTCAAAACATTAAAAAAAGCACAAGCGTGTAATATTAGTAAACAGATATATATGTATTTCAATATTTATTTTTAACTATTTCTTTCCGTGATTTGTTAATTCCCCCTTTCAATGATCCATTTATGCTGTAGAGTTGAAAATATTTTTCTGAGGTTGATTTGAAATGGTTTTTAACATTGGCACATACGCACTTTCGTTCATTCTTTGTTCTTCTCTTCTTGGGGGGGGGGGGGGGGGGGGGGGGGGGGGGGTTGATAATGTGAAATGAGTGTACCTATTAATTGCCATCACCCTGAATTTAAATAAATACTGAATATAATTATATGCCGTTATGGTGTTAAACAAAACTGTATGAAAAAAGTTTATCTGCTTCTACGAAAAGTAAATTGAATATTATTTCGCCTCCCACGAAATTCTAGCAATTTCATTTGTTAAAGCGTGTTACGTATATTTCTATAGGGGGTGAGTAAAGTATTAATCCTACAGACCCCCTATATTTCCGTGGGTCAGTAACAAACCCAATAACTTATAATATATATCCCTGAATAAGGTTTTTGACTTGTAGTCATAGAAGAACAAATGTCTATGAAATAAAACCGTGTGAATCGGTTGAAATTGCGGATACACAACACTTTGTTTTGTGTCCTTATAATTCAACTTTAGATATATAACTGAGCATTGCTTAACAAAAACAAAGCTCCATGCATTTGCGAGCGTTAAAGAAACAGATCAGCTTGCAAATCCATACAATATTTATCCGCATTTAGGTGTATAGATAATATACCCTTTGTTATACTTCGGACAAATAGTTTACACCTGGCTCATGTGTGATGTATGTGCGGATAGATCTTAATCTACATTCGTCGAAAACATCGTAAACAGCACGAAACAATTAAATATATTATGTACACAAAATACCGACTCCAGTTAAACAGTGATGTAAGTACTATGTTACGGCTTACGTGATTTGTAAAAGAGATTGATTATCAAATAATTTCTCAACGTTTATTGCTCTTGCAGCAGACTGACCTGATATTATGTTTGTTACATTATGCAAGTACTACATTAATCTGCATTTCCAATAGAAGATATATAATATTTATTATCTGTTTAATATGTGTGTTTCATTCTTGAAAGCCATTCACAATCTAGTTTCAATTTTCGTAGACTTACAAACATGTATATGGATTAAGTATAAAGGGTAAATACATACGGTGCAATACCTAAAAAGCCAATTTAACACATTTTCAGTTTCGATTTTCAATTATATGACCAAATATAAAAACATTTTCAATGCAATACATCTAGTAATTACTGAGCTTTGGTGAAATAGTTGCTTTTGCAAACAACACCTTAACTAATGTTTGACGTGGAAGCCGACGCCAGTGTGACTTGAATAGCTCTCATATTCTCGAAACGACAGAAATGTTTATCTAATAATATTAGTTTACATATTATAGTAAAATCGATGTTATCTGCATTGAAAACGTTATATAAGAAAAACGGAATGTCTTTAAAAATGGAAAATTAATTTGATACAGAGTTAAAATATAATTGTGGGGAAAAGGAGAAATTGCAAATTTTAAACAATTACTCTTTGCACAATATAATTAAAAGTCATATCTGCTGCAGAGGCGTCTGAAGTCGTGTAGAAGGGAACGGATTAATTCCATTTAACTTATAAGTACTCACGTTTAAATAATTCCGTCCTTGGAATCTGACGACACCATTATGTGCCGCAAACAAGATGAAAAATACACCAACAAGCAACACAACTATTGCCACGTTTCGCAGCTTTGTCTTTGTTCTTGTTAGCCAGTTCGAAAGCAAATATCGAAATGCGTTCGACAAGCAATGCGGGTCCCTCGATGATTGATCAAAATATTACACGCTATAAAATGTAAGTTTATTTCGATACAGTTGTAAATAATCAGTCGACAATGTCAATCAGTCATATTGACAGCTGTATTAATATACAAACGTGGCAAACTTACAATAATTTACCAATATTTGTGTTTCCCACATACAACACATCTACAGCAGACGACTTTGAACACATCTTTGCAAAAATATATGAAAATCTCTATAGAAGATGGTATAATTACTGGAAAGGGGAAGAAAATACTGTTTCAAAAGTAGAAATTGCTTTCTTTGAGCAAGTTCTACTTCAGTCAAAAAAATTCAAAAGATGTGAAAAGTATAAATACTTAAATATGTTCTAAGTGTCCTAACACTGCATACTATGAATATATGATTTACTGATCCCTGATCAATTAAATTCATCATGACAAACATGTTTTAGTATTATGTATGGTTCTTTGGTTGTTAATAAACGGGGGCCATTTTGTTGACCTAGTTACTATTAATAGTATGTCATTTGCATATAAGGATTGACACAAGCGAGCGCTTCATTGTGTTAACCTTGTTATAGTTACTCATTTACATATTGACTGTGCATACGTGGCGGCCATCTTTTGAATGACATCAAATGTCAATATTTAGAACAACAAGACTATTTTTAAAATCTTTAACAATGAAGCAAGTGTTCAGCAGCACCCTTCGGGCGAGACCACCAACGATTTGTCTCCAGCCTTCTACCAATAGATTCTAGCAGATATGTTGTTGGAACCCTCATATATAATGGCGGAGAAATTCGACCGAACTTTTGCTACATTGTTTCGGGAAATCTAATATGAGACATCCATACGACATGATATATCCCTTTTGTATGTCGTATAGTCGAGCCGAAGCACGCAGTCGAACATGTACGGCAAAGGAATCAATTTAACGTCTTACGTCTAGAACGTCCGGTGCTCAAATGACAGATGCGCATATCCTAACATCCGATCTATTTTTAGTCTCATTATTTCACAATCATCATCAGATATTTCATCGGCAACACACCAGGTGTGCGTACAAAAGCCCATTGCAATTGGCTGCATCTGTTGATTTAAGTCCGGAAACGTGGACAATGCCGCATTGACATGTCTAAATTAATCTTCTTTAAAGTCAACATACTGTCTGCGTCTGAACACCTCCAACGAACGCGTTTTAACTTGCCTTAGAATAACCCTTTACATTGCTGTTCAAAAGTTTATCACTCATGATGAAAGATTTTCTTATGTCTAAATTTGCACTTGAAAAAGTGTCACTGTAGTTATACACGGTTTTACCAATTTGATCAGATTTTAAATATACGGAGAAAAGAAGCCCATTAAAGCCATCAAATCAGTTTCTTAACGAGTTTTGCAATACTTTCTGGATTCATATCAAATGGATTTTATTTCTGTAAGTATCTCAAAAGGCTTATGTTTGATTGCCTCATATTGCGAAATATTGTGATTTGTGTTGGGGTGTATTCCATATGCAACATCATTATATAATGTAAGCTTAAAATCTTTTACGAAATGCTTGCCTTACTAAGGGAAATTTTTCATGTTTTTGAACACACCTAACCTTCCGATGGGCTTAAGTCAGGTCTCCAGAATGGTATGTGAAACAAATATTAAATAATATTGGCTTAATAACTAAAACTTGATGAACTTTATTATTTGAGGGACAAATTGTGTATTACTAGATAAGAAAGAACAAAATACATAACTTCATCACTCAAAATCAACCACGGGAACTGCTGTTTCCAAAGATTGATTGTTTTGGCGGAAACTTGTTCATGATGTTTTCTTTTAATTGGCTGTTGTTAAATTACCACGTCACGTCATC
Organism: Serripes groenlandicus; assembly: GCA_031761405.1. Classification (NCBI taxonomy): domain Eukaryota; kingdom Metazoa; phylum Mollusca; class Bivalvia; order Cardiida; family Cardiidae; genus Serripes; species Serripes groenlandicus. The sequence goes on from JASEVX010000384.1 coordinate 14,546, forward strand.
GATTAAATGATTCAAAATGTATTCTGCTATTGCAGAACTGTTCAGTTCTTCTATTTTGACACATTTAAAGTTCAGTATAAGAGAAAGTTGATGCAACGCATCAATGTTGCCGAAATCCATACTAGAGTTATGCATAACACTTACATTATAAAAGTTGAAAAAGTGAACATTTATTATAACTTGCATTTTTTTGTCAATGAAGTGAATGTCTTTCATTGAAATAGAATTGAAGTATTTCATTGTTTATAATCAATCTCTATTCTAAGGTAGGTTGATCATACACACGGCCAACCGATTATTGCTCAGTAATGCAAATGAGTCATCTTGCCAATCATAAGTCGGAATATGTTTACAGGTATAGTGCTAAGGACTAATTTTATGATTTGTGAATTCCACATACATTCTTCAAGATTTTTTGGCAGAATTTTTGAATTTTATTATTTGTCAATAAAACCACAAAAGAGACTATTTGCGATTTGCATGCAATAACAAGTCATTTTACCTTTCCCCTGTTAAAGTCAACATTGGACACTTTTAAAACAATGAGAAAAGGTGAAGACATGAGTTTTCTCTTTTTCTCAAAATCATATTAACTTGGCATCCTAATTATAATCATACTTTTTACAAATGTTAAAATGTAGTCCAATATGTTTACAAAGTAGACCACCCTCGAAATACAATATCAGCTAAACAGTTAAATTTCATTGAAATTGTAGTATAATTTCAAACTTGATTTCGAACATAAACTGAACCCTACAACATGTTAATTGATTATTATTCTTTCCTTCCTTTTTATAATGAAAATAGCAAACTACTTATGTTTTAAAAGTATATTATGATGAGCGCCCTTGTGTCACTGATGCATAACAATATGCAGAGCGTAAGCAAAATGCATCTAGGAAATCTAATGACACATTTAAAAGTGTCAAGTACGAAATACCCGATTCGTGAACCATTCTCTGTTCGCAGAGTTGTCGTTCTTTACACTCGCTTTACATGTAGAGAGTGTTCATTCAAAGTCATATTTATATAAAAATCAGTTTTATCTCAGTTTGTTCTTTTCTTCATTTGTTTTGAACCCAAAAAACATCATGAATCACCTATAATGAACTATTTTAGGGCGTGTACAATTCTTTGGACGTTTTCTCACATTTGTCAATTTCTTTCCTTCGCGGCGTAATATACAGTAGAAACAGTCTATACACTTTACTATTACAGACATAAATTCAGAAATATTATATTAAATCTTCACAAATCAAGACATTTCTTTGAACCTTAAAAGAACGTTCAGTAATGAAGAAATTACTATTAAAAATGACAAATCGACGTTATTTTATTGTTATATTGTTATGATACTTGAACATTAGCGTATGTTGCAAGTCTAATCGGGGACGAGTAAACAATTCGTAAACACCATTAAACAATCTGCAATACTTGGATAATCAAATACAAACTTAAAACATTGGAAATATGAATTTCTTTTCAAATATATCACAACTAAGTGTTTGTAAACAATCGCAACAGTAATATGTTCAAGGCATTTACATCAAATTTATCCTTATAACAACTCGTCCTTCCAATTGATTTCTGAAAAGCTTTTAAAAATATAAGTCGCCGGCTCCTGCCCGGCGACTTATAAGAACTACCAAAATAGCAAAGAAAACATACAGGTTGACGGACCATTTTTCGTGTTATGAGGTCAAATAGAACACCTTATCCCTCACTTAATTTTACTTTCAATTTCAGAAAATAACGGATTTTTTTAAAATGGCCTTGAGATTGTCAATATAGCTAAATGCAAACCCTATTTTGCTTATAAATCAGTCAGAGGTTAATCAACTTTATAAAAAATCTCTTTCAACTTTCAACAAAATCATTATTGTCCAATTGGAGACAACCTCAGTTTTATATATTCATCAAAAAGTGTCTGCCCGGCAAAACAATTGGATATACTTCCCTTTAACCTATTATGACAAGGTTAACTCTTTCAATTTATACTGATAAGGTTGAAGAGACTGCATCCGCCGATACAAAACGTCGCTTCCTTGTCCACCGATTACACCACAATCCAGAGGTTAACCGATATCAAATGGAATACAGTGACATGGCACGACCTAAACAGAAAACCTGTATTCGGGAATTGCTACTGCCCTGTTCACCAAGATGGAACTGTCGACCACAAGCAGTGTGATGAATTGTAAGACGGAAGCCCAAGGAAGTTTTTGGAGACCAATTTCCATGTCGGAAATTCTGCCTATACATTTTCGCAATTGGCAAATGTTCTGGATCTCGGTACGTACGCTTTATCATAGTAAACAAATCTGCAGCAGACGGCATTGAAAACATCTTGGCAAAACTATTGAAAATTACTTTAAATGAATGTTCAATAAATTAATAGAGTTTAACACCATAGAGACAAAATGGGACATTGCTCAGCAAGAGAAATTGTCTTTTTCCCATAATGTTTTTAAAAAAGTGTCTGCTGCGTATGCGTAAAAAGCGTCTGCACGTGGAAAGGATTCAAAGGACTGCCTCACGAGGCTTACACATTTCAAGAAACAAAACCCTATAATTAATAATACTTCGTGTGACTTTCTCACGTTTTCGGGGGTCACACATTTCAAACAACACACACCAATGCCTATTGGACGGTCAAAAATAAGCTAAACAATACAAATTCTTTCAACTAAATTCATATTTGCATTTAAAACCAATTTATAAATCTAAATATATACACAAAAATAACGTTCTGGGTTAGTCTTACTATTACCTATTACAATAATCCACGTGATAAAAGCATTTAAACATCACGGAGAACATTCATGTTAAAACATCACAACTTGCCAAAAATAGACCCACCTATACAACAACCGGAATACCTCGGTGATGAATGCTAGACCTATAATGAAGGATGACGGAATTACCCGAGGAGTTCCGATTGACCTACACACCTATTCCGAGTAGTTTTAGCTTATTGAATTTTCAGACAAATAAGTATGAGAACAATGCTTTGTTTTTAATTATATAAACTGTTTTGACAGGTTGCAGACCAAACCAGCGGGTCGACATGGTGTTGATATTGGACACTTCATCGAGTTTGAGAACAGATTATTTTGATAGGGCGAAGGATAAGATGTCAACAATAGGCCACGCCCCTAAGACGGGGTTGGGAAGAGGGTTAACCCTTTCCCACCAAAAATAAATCTGCAGCAGACAATGTTGAATACATACACTTTGATTTTATTTACGTATACATATACATGCATCTTGTAATTCAAACAAATAAATACATAATTCCATGGTCATTTAAAAAGAAAATGATCATTTGTTTTGGGGGATGAACTGCTATGATTTGGACTTCGCTAAAATAGTGTAAAAGGAGAATGAGACGTCTATCAATTATGTTGATTGACATCTCGGTTAATATGGAAAATACTTAAAAATGAAAGTATATTTTTGTTACCATTGTGGCAAAAGGAGAAATTGCTTATCATAAGCAATTTCTCCTTTTGCAACACTGTTCGCATTAGTTGTCTGCTGCAGAGGTGTCGGAAAGCATCTGTATGTGGGATAGGGTTGAGACTGGTAACACTTCAGATAGATCGAAGCGGGATTTTCGTGTGACACGGACAAAGGATGTGTTTTTACCCTCTGTACTTTAATTTTGGTTGCAAATACAACGTACTTTTAAATACGAAAAAAAACAAAGCTGTCTGTATAATTTATATCGAAAACTAAACCTACTTTTGCCAGTGTTTGACCTTTGATTTTTAACTGTGACCTTAACTATTTTTAAACATCTTGTCTGTTCTTAGAGCCTTAAAAAGTTGTTATGTTTCCTATTACAGATTGTTCAAGGTTTTCCCATCGGACCTTTACAAACGTAAGGTGGGGTGATTTCATACTCTAGCAGTGCGTATGTTGATTTTCACTTGGACGATCATAGGTTTGTTCTTAACCGTTTATTGTGCTGATTAATTGACCCGTCAGAGCGGGATTTTAAAGGGATCTCGTTATGTACTATGCGTGCATGTTGACTCAATACGGAACTTTACGAATGATATTGAGTTGTTAATACGATTGCCAATGTTAAAATGAACGGCCCTGTCCAAAACATAACACCTACATTTACAAAGTCAAATACATAAGCTTATTTAATAAAACGGTACTTACATCACGATGATTGTCAGAAATGTTCAAACGTAGATATATCTCATAGATTATAGATGATACATTAGACTGTATTATAAATATCAAGCAACAAACTCGTGCTCACGTGCTGATTTCTTAATTGTAAATAAATACCCAAGAATTACTGGTGTATACAATCTATTGCAAGCTTTTCAGTGGGTTATTCAGATTATGTTTTGAGAATCAATATTTTTTTCTCAGTTGACATGTGCACTGCTTACTCAATTGTTATCAAAGCCGAGATCATCGAAACGGTTTGTGAAATCATGAGTAATACGATTGAAACCCAGCTCAGCAAGTATCTTTTCCGACGTTTGACGAAAGTGAATGCGACAAGGTTCGTTCGTCTTTCATCAATGCAACGGGCTAACAGTCTTATTGGAAAAACCAAAAGTTGCTTTGAATTTTTTTTTTGTGTGGAATACCGATGTCAGAAAGACAGGAAACACAAGCTTTTGGGAACTTGCCTTCGTAATATAACTAAAAAACCTAAGGAGAAACTGCGAAAAACTCCAATATTCAATCACTTAAACTGTATTAATACATCTATAAATAATTCTCAAACAAACGTCCTTACTGCCATAGACAAACATTTAATACAAATCCGGAAGTACAGATACATCAGCCTCCATAAACGAGGCAGTTTCCAATGTGTTAAACCACAATCTTGGCGCCCGGCCAAATGTTGTTGAAGATCATGGTCGTTATCACTGATGGCGATTCGGAGGACGGAATCATGACGGAGCACGCAGCCGACTTGGCCCATTCAAGCGGTATCGTCACGTTCTTGTTGGTGTCGGAAGCGCCATTCACGTGAGCGAGTTGTACACAATCGCTACCAATCCGAACTGCACGCACGTCTACACGGCGAGCAATTACGCCGAGATTAAATTCATGATGGAAAAAACAAAATACAGAAAGCTACATGTATCGGAGAGTTGGTCGAGTGTTAACTATTCCCCTATATAATCCAATTTCGACAATGGTTACATAATCTAAAACATTATATATGTACTACAATCGTATAACACACATAAACAAAGACTAATACCATTAAAGTAAAACCATAATGTTCATTTATTCATTAAGAAGTTAATGTTGTTGTGCCATCACACCGTGGTACTGGTATATAGATGAACTACAATTGTTTGGCACACAAGGACAAACACTAATACAAATAAAGCATAACCGTAATGGTTGTTCATACATAAGTAGGTTATGTTGTCGTGCCATCAGATTGGGATATTCGTATACCTTCAGTATAAAGCACAGTTATTATAAAGTTGTCATGTCACGCCTGAATGAACCCTAAGGTTTGTTGTCATGTTTTAGTAATGCAAGCAAACGCGAGTTTTATCTATACGTGCACATGAGTGTGTGTGGGTGGGTGGGGGGCACTCCACCATGATCGCAGCGCTGCGACTGTGGATCGAAGCCGGTTCCAAATCCCCGACGACAATTGATCAAATTATTAATACGAAAAAAAACACATAAATAGGTAACATGTGTGAGACTTTTTTTTTTTTTTCCATAACCCATGAAGCTTTCTGAAATGAAACTGGCCAAATCCGTGGGGCCCGCCATTTTGGGTATGTATAAAATGAGACGAAAAACACGGATTGTAAATCATTGTCGTCTTTTTAATCTTTTTTTTTTTAAATCGATAGTTTGAGAACGTATAAAATGAGACGAAAAATACGGATTGAAAATTATTATCGTCTTTTTAATCATTTTTGTTTTAATTCGATATTTAAGATCATTAAAGTGTGTTATGTGGAAATTAACATTTGTAAGAAAAGTTAAGAAATAAATGGAACTCTGTTAGAAATATGTTTTCCCATTCGTCAAAAAAACGACAGCATTAGCCTTCTAAAGTTTGAATGAATCGTAGCCAAAGAAGGACGTGACATCATTTCCGAAGCACTTCATCTTGGCGTAACGTCAATGAAGCGACGTCGTTTCCCGCAAAAAAAGTGATATCAACATGAAAGACCCCAAATTCCTATACATGAGTTATTGACTCACTCATTCAAAGTATAATTATTTATCAAACATTGTGGCAAAGATGATAACTTTCTCATAAGGAGCAATTGTTCTTTTGGCGATAATCTTTTCCTAAATCGTGTCTGTTGCAAAGGCCTCAGAAGCCGTCTCTAATAGGGAAAAGGTTTAGCAGAAATGTGACCCCTTACATAATTTGTTCCTGTCATATTGACTGGTTGAAAAAGGCAGTCGCCAGGTGGCATCAGAAAAGGGCTGATCTATTTGCTTCTTTACCATAATGCAGGTGATCTTTGCCCTCATGTTTTAACCTCGTTCATTATAAATGTATTTCTTGATTTTCTGAAAGTCTTTACTTTATTATTTTCTGTTCGTAATAAAAGACGACAGCAATACGAATTCCAAATATGTTTTGATAATGCAAGAAACATGACATAAACATTATTATTCTCTAGTCAATTACTTATAAACCCTTTTTCATGGACAAAGTATGCTCTTTAATTTTTGTTTATATTTATCTTGCGTTTGTTTCGTAAATAGGTAGCACCTATAGATATATTACCATATTTAAGCACACTTTGATATATAATACTTTATATTCATTTCTATAACTATGTTATAAAGGACTAACCTTGTCCTCTTAGTAGGTGTATTTCACAATGTGCCGGGTTAGCTTGCCGGACATCGCAGCAATCTAATATTTCTGTTTGTGTTGCTATAATTATTAATTTTATAATGATGATAATGCTGAATATGTTGAGGATGATGATGCTTATCATTATCTTCGATACTACGAGTGTTATTATAATTATTGATTTATCATCATCATTATAATAAGTATCATTATTATAATTGTCATTATTATTATCACTTTCATTATTATTATTATTATTATTGGAGATCAATACATAAACATACAAAGTTTTGCTATATTAACAATAAACAATAGGAAAGAAAAAGATAGTGCTGGTGCTATATTTACACATGTTATTATATATAAAAATACGCCGTTATTGGGCATATTTTATCATTTCTAAACACAGAACTTATATAAGATATTTTTCAGACAGCTGTATGCATAAGTTAAACATCGTTTGCAAAGTAGAGCTTTGTTTTCTGCATAAATGTTCATATCAGGTTCCGATCCCAGGACTTTCAACATGAATATATCCGGCGGTCGGAGCCTAATTCGTCTGCGAGTTCGGTGTGAATGTGTAGTCTTATATCCTGTAAGAGCAGTGATCTCGGAAGCAACGATCCTGGACATTCGCAGAGAGCATGTTTAATGCCATCAGGCGTGGACTCCGAGCACATATTACAATACTAATATGTAGCGCCCGGGATAGCTGCCCATGCTTTGGATAATCTTCTGACAACTTTTGGGCTTAACTCGGTATACATATTATAATGTAAGCATGTGCTTATTGAAGTTTGTAGCTGTTGAAATATTATGACATCCGGGTCGGCACTCATCCTCGATCTCCAATTTTGTGTTTCACATGCAGTAACGACATTTTTAACATCCAATTTCCAAATATATTTAGGCAAAGTAGCTGAATTATAAATGTATGCATGTATTATGTGCAGAAGACCGTACTTACTTATATGTTTATAATATCCGGGATAAAGCCTCTTTTTACTTTTGATGGGTTTTGCATATATGACAAGCATCTGTTGAGGAATTCATTTTTACTCAACGATCCGTCTTTAAGACTGAGAAGTTTGTGCAGAAACATCAACTTTCTGATATCAATTCTTGAAGATAGACGTTGTATGCCGACCATGGATTCACACATATCTGATCTCGTTATGGTTTTGAAACACTGTATTAACTTTACAATAAAGTGATGTACCTTGTACACTGTATTTGTGTCAGCCTGTGACATCTCATTCCACAGATCACACCCGTATAATGCTGTTGGTACACTTATGCTATTATATAGTTTAATTGATGTAATTTGGTTTAAAGCATCAGACTGCATACCTATATTCAGCAAGTGCAACAAATGCATTTTTCGCCTTTTGATACCTTTCTTTAATTCGATTTGTTAATTTAAGTGATGCGTCTTGTCTTATACCAATGTGTACTGCATGATCAGTTTCGAAAATATACGTATCACTAATAATAAGAGAAATTGGCGAGTCATGTGTAGGTTTGTTAAATACGACTATATTAGATTTGCTCGCATTAACTTCGAATTTCCAACTGTTGGTATATCGATAGACAATACCTAATAAGAGTTGCAGTATATTCGGAGTCAGGGAAATAAGGGAAAGATAATCGGCGAATGACGGATTGCCTCATCTGAGGGTATGCCCGAGATTTAAACTATATTCCGAGCCCTTTAGTTGTTGTAAAAGTTCATTCATATATACGAGATAGAAAAATGTAGAAGCTACCCCTCCCTGCCGTACGCCTTTCTGTATATTTACAGTAAATGAAGTTTCTCATATGAATTGATTATGATCCTCGCAATTAGTTTAAAGAAAAGGCCTGTATGCCACATACAATCGAACGCGGCCTTAACATCGGGAAAGGCGACTTACACCCGACTTTTCTTTTCGGATATGTTGTATATGGTTTCTTGTAGATTGAAGACTGCTGTCATGCAAATTATATCTTTTTGGAAACCTTGCTGTTGTACGTTTGGGAACGGAGCGTTTCTAGACCGTACGAATGTCTGTATTCTGCCTAAAAGTAGCTTTCCGAATAGTTTACAGAAGCACGGGATCTACGATATAGGTCTATAACTAGAAGGGTTGTTTTTATCCTTTCCCTTTCCTTTGTAGATAGGAACGATAAGGCTTTCTCTCCAGTCTTCTGGAATAACCTCTTGGTCTAAAACACAATTAAATAAGTCCGATAACTGATCTGGATCGGATACATTACGCAGATGCAATGATGTTGGTTTTCTCGTGGGATAGCTCATATTGTGTCTTACTATTTCGAATCAAATATGTCTAAACCAAACTACTGCCTAAAGCGAATAGGGGTCTACAGTTCCGTCCACGATGCGTGCTTGACTAGACGGCGAATACAGAAGCTCCTGATCGTAGTGCACGGAAATATTACCATTTTGATCAGTCCATTTTTGGACTCGGTATTTGAAATGCTTTCTGACCAGTTTTATGTGTGGCGGTTTGAAGGTCTGTTCGTCCTGTAACAATCCGTACCCGAGTTCAAAACCCCATACACAGCATAGCCTTGTAACAGGCGTATTATAGTAAATTTGTAAATGGACAAACGATTTTCGTAAACTGTACATGTTTTGAGTCAATGCATAAATACTGAAGAAAACTACTAGCTGCGTTTGAAATGTTTGAAAGTATTGTTTTCTCCATCATGACACACCCATTGTTGTAGAATACCTTACTCGAAAATATAATAGAAGAGGCAGGTATCTCCAGGCTAATATTTGATATGATTTCAGACTAGTACAAGACGAATTTTGATGCAAAGCATCAAAGACGCCGCGCATAATTTTGAAGTTTGACTTAAAGGAAGCAGATGCAGTTCGGTACATTTCAATAACCTGTGCAAACATACAGGATGTAAATATTTCGAACAAAAAGGCCAAATGTCCACTTTATCTTAAACAAGAAGGCCAAGATGTGCCTATATTGCTCACCTGGCTACCGTAGCCTATATAAAATGGTTACCAAGATCAGAAAGGGTCAATATTGATGTAGGTATTAAACGTTTTATGTGCTACGATCTATGTGATATCCAGCATGTGAAGTTTAGTAGTGAAATGACAAGTTTAGTCCTGAAACCATTTGGTTTACAGTTTGCTTAACATTCACTGCAAATATAATGTGTCATACAAGCTGAAGTTTCTCAAGTTTTGTTTTACCAATAAACTGTTTTGAATCCTCTAACTCGATCAATTAGATAAAAAACATAGGTGCTTAAATATTAACATATAGTAATGTGTATTGCATCTAGTTATAAGTTAAGTGTGACACAAGCTTTGGAAGGAGAGGGGGAAGTATATTCTCCTTCCAGTTTAGCAGAAGTATGAAAGCAAAAACGGGAGTATATAAACAAAAAATACGAAGTAATTTAAAAAAAATATTTATGATCAAGATTGAGCATTATAAAAGTTCACATGTATAGTCAACATATAGTAAGAATTATTAAGTCTGTTTTGTTTATTTGTAATGTCACTTTAATCGTTTTGAACATGCCAGTAGAAAACTGAAAAATGAACAAAAGAAAATGATCAGGTCAGTTCCCTAAGAGCAAAGAGCGAAAACCAGTTGGTACGAATCGTTCATCTCAAACGAAACATGAAAAACCGGATACGGAAAACAGCGAAGTATTCATAACGGAAGGAAGCAGAGACAACATAATTACTCAATGGGGACCAATGACACCTTGTCGTCTATTAAATAAGAATGACCAAATTCGCCAAGCGATGACATGCTGCATTTACAAATAATAGAAATAGGTCACGTTACGGCAATGCCTATTGCATAGTTGGGTTAACGTTGTTTACAGTTTCTAGAATTATACTGTAATATGTAGTAATTAAAAGGAATCATCCTTGATTTTTAAAGATTATCCATTTATTAAAAAATCTCAATATTGTAAATAGGCAAACACATAGCCAGAAACTGTTTTCTGAGTTTTGATCAATCAGGTCGTAAACCAAACTATTAAAAAAATCGAAGAAGTTGTGGGAAAATTATTAAATACCCATTTAAGGTGTTTAAAGTTTTGTAATAACGGCAGAAGACATACGTATTTTGTATCTTGTTGTTTCTTAAATCATTTTATACAATTTATGTCTTCATAAATGTTGTTTTTCAAACATAAAACACAGTTTTTCTTAACTATAATAATGTTGGTTACTCCCATTTCGATTACGTCACACCATGGTACAGAATTAAAACCTATCCCATACTGACACCGTGAAGGTCTATTCGTCATTTAACAATCCGTATCCGAGTTCAGCACAGTTCCAGAGTGTACGGAACACGTTGACGTCTAATATAGCAAATATATCCGAAACGTTCTTCAATATAACAGGTAATGTATAATATAAGACAACATGCATAATATATATATATGTATGCAAACATTGTGTTTGGGCTAAATTTGAAGATAGATTCAGCAAATGTTTGTCATTTGAACCATTTCCAACATACAGTCATTTTCTGACGACTCTAAAGCAGACGTTTATTTTGAAAAACGTTCTTGCATAAAGGAGAAATAACTTATTTTTTACTCGTGTATGCTAATGTAAATACGGGTATACGAAAAGGAACCAAAATCCCCGTGAAACGAATATTGTTCTGATATAAAACCCACGTGAGGATTGGACCTATTTTGGAGACTCATACTACAAATTGGTGGAGTCACAATATGGTGGGTATAGAATGCAATGGTGGATCTATGTAGTTTTCCCCCTTGCATCTGCTGTTATGCGGCATTTCCTACCATTGACTGCCTTTGATAACATTTTAAGCCGTCCGCCGAGAAAACAACATTATGGCCTCTGCTAAATGTGGCAATGGGCCGAAACATTCCGCCTCAGGGAGATATAGGTATAGAGTAATGATTCCTGAAACAGACAATCCACAGGAGACGAACAGTTTATATCCGGGTAAGCCTTCGCCGCATGCTTAGGCTGATCCGGGTCGATACTTTACGCAATACATAGAGTGATGTCCCCTTGCGTAATGGTCGCACTTTTTAAGGCATAGAAAAGACTTGGCAAGAAAACGGAATCCATGGTGTAATTCAGAGAAGTACTATACCCAACTTGATATTGATGATTCTTCTCGAATGACCGATGAACCAGCCGGTTAATTAAGGTTATCATAGAGTTTATGTAAAAACACCAATTATTTAATGATCGGAAGAGTAATCAGTCACCCATGACATTATCTGACTACTCATAAACCTATGAAAAGTACATTTGTCTGTTTATGTATTGATAGTGTATCGGTTGTATACAACCAACCCTTAACATAAGAGTGTATCTAGAATCAACATTATGGGCGTTGACATAGCTTTGTGGCGGTGCAGAATTGGTAGATTCTCCCATCCAGCCAAGGCAAAATCTACTGTACTGGGCACGGGTATAAATTTGAATGGAACATTTATGTCAATATATATACGTACTCTACCCAGATGAAAGGGTAGGGGAGGTAACCCATAGAATAACAACCAAGCAGAGGGAATTGGGTGATCATAGGGAGTTGGGTGATATTTCTTTTACCGATTTCGTCTAGTCAATTTAACCGCGTGTTGGAAGAAAACAAAAATCGCGGACGATTCATTTTGTTCGCTTATGTGACTTCATTTTTGTAGAGGTAAACAGGAAAGCTGCATACTTTTGCGATGTTTAAATATGATTTATTCAATTTCTGCAACAGCTGTCTGTAATGTAAACATCGACTATGTTTTGGTTAGGCTGGGAGGGTTTTACGGAACTGCAGACTGTCACCGTTTATGCTCCAACTCGCGACCGATGGCAGAATTTTACTAATAATGTTTTGTTTTGTTTTTAGAAAATAGTTAAAATAATAGAAAATAGTACACTGAAAACGAATATTCTTATTCGAAAACAGTATTCGAATATTCGTCCGTTTTTCGAATATTCGAATATTCGAATATTCGAATATTCGTTCCCATCCCTAATATAAACTAAGGATAAAGGCGAATCGGAAAATTCTGACAGCGAGATTGCTTTGTATGGTAATGATACTGAGGTAGACAACGAATCCGCCAATAACACTGACCTAGATAGTACTACATCAATTAATATACTCTTAGACATTCAAAAGTGGTGTAAGCGAATTGATAAAGAGTTTGATAAAATGTCGCATTCCATCAAGGGTCTCAAACAAGAAAATAATTCGTAAAAGGAAAGTAACGCCCTATTGGTTGATCGCCTTGACAAGTCTGTTTTTCAGATACAAATTCTAAATGTGAGCAGTAAGAGGGCCAGTTCAGAAGAAGAAACTTACGATTCTTCGGGCTTGATGAGGCGGATAGTGAAGCAGGGGACTAAACAGAGGAAAACGTACGTACATTCATTAAGAACGAACTAAAAATCGACGAATCGAAGATACTAATAGAAAGAGCTCACCGTTTGCCTTCCAAAATGAAACCTAGACCCCTTATTGTTAATTTTCCTTCTTCAAGGAAAATGTACTTAAGCGTTACAGATTGATACAAAAGCATGCACGTAATTTGGCTTGAGGTGCTAGTGAAAAGGTCAGAATTAGTGAAGATTGTCCGGACAGAGTTCGCAAGCTTAGATATTCACTAATACCGTTTCTTCAACAAGCCATAGATACTGGAAAGAATGCATTTCTTAGATATGACAAACTTATAATAAATGGACAAACATATGTTTATGATGAACACCTAATTTGCTATTAACAGAAACAACAACTAGCATTAACCCAATAAATAGAAAAAATCATGAGCAAACAAAAATTAACATTTGTTGTTGGAACGTCGAAGGTTTGAACAAATTTGATAATGACTGTCGTTTTAAGTCTTTCTGCTATGAATATGATATTATTGGACTGAATGAAACTTGGGCAGTTTAACACAACCAATTTTCACATTTCTTACAAAGCTATTCATCATTTGACTGTGTCAGAACAAAACAAAATCAGCAATAAGAAGTTCAGGTGGCTTAACTGTTTTTGTAAAGGATTTCTTGATTAATGAAAATTATGTACACCGTATATTATCTGATGCCAAAGACTGTATTGTTTTGTACTTTAATTGTCAAAAGTTTAAAATATTGATGGTTTTATACTCATATTTGTATATGTTTCACCAGAGTACTCTCCCGTGTATCAAGCATTTGACACTAATGGCATAGAATCATTAGGTGACATATTAGCCAGAATAAATGCAACATACCCGGATGCTGGTTTATTTTTAGCGTGTATATTTACTACAATGTTTGTTCTGTATATTTCGTTCGTTTAATTGTCCGTATACATTCAACAGTCGCATGATAAATACATAACAAGGCCTTTTACTGTATAATTGTATGATATATACACTGTTGTGGTGAGATAGTCCGCATTGGGAGCGGGAGACAAGGATCCTGGATCGGGTCAAAGTAAAATCTTCAAAACCCGAAGTAGTGGCTTCCCTCCGTAGCAATCAGGGTCGTGATAATATCACTACAAATGATTATCTGTGTAAGAACTGTGAACTGGATAGGAAGTATTGGTAAATTACCCAACAGATGACGTGATATAACTGTGAACCGGACTGGAAGTGTTGGTAAATTACCCCAACAAAGAACGTGATATAACTGTGAACTGGACTGGAAGTACTGTTAAATTACCCCAACACACGACGTGATATAACTGTGAACTGGACTGGAAGTATTGGTAAATTACCCAACAAACGACGTGATATAACTGTGAACTGGACTGGAAGTGTTGGTAAATTATCCAACAAACAACGTGATATAACTGTGAACTGGACTGGAAGTATTGGTAAATTACCAATGAAACGACGTGATATAACTGTTAATTGGACTGGAAGTACTCGTAAATTACCCCCATCAAACGACGTGGTATAACTGTGAACTGGACTGGAAGTATTGGTAAATTACCAAACAATTGACGTGATATAACTGTGAACTGGACTGGAAGTATTGGTAAATTACCCAACAAATGACGTGATATAATAACTGTGAACTGGACTGGAAGTATTGGTAAATTACCCAACAAATGACATGATATAACTGTGAACTGGACTGGAAGTATTGGTAAATTACCCAACAGATGACGTGATATAACTGTGAACCGGACTGGAAGTGTTGGTAAATTACCCCAACAAAGAACGTGATATAACTGTGAACTGGACTGGAAGTACTCATAAATTACCCCATCAAACGACGTGGTATAACTGTGAACTGGACTCGAAGTGTTGGTAAATTACCCCAACAAAGGACGTGATATAACTGTTAATTGGACTGGTAGTATTGGTAAATTACCCAACAAACAACGTGGTATAACTGTGAACTGGACTGGAAGTACTGGTAAATTACCCAACAAACAACGTGGTATAACTGTGAACTGGACTGGATGTATTGCTAAAATACCCAAGAAACGACGTGATATAACTGTGCACTGGACTGGTAATACTGGTAAATTACCAAACAAACAACGTGATTTAACTGTGAACTGTACTGGAAGTACCGGTAAATTACCAAACAAACAACGTGATTTAACTGTGAACTGGACTGGAAGTACCGGTAAAATACCCAAGAAACGACGTGATATAACTGTGAACTGGACCGGAAGTACTGGTAAAATACCCAAGAAACGACGTGATATAACTTTGAACTGGACTGGTAGTACTGGTAAACTACCCAACAAACAACGTGATATAACTGAGAAACTGTTGAAAAATGCGTGAAACTCTACTCAATCAGAACTCCTATTTATTTATCTTAGGAAAATTGAATTTAAACAGGAAATATTACTAAAGACATGAAAAAGACGAACATCAGAGCGAGTGTGAAAAGTATTGCCTTATAAGCTGAAAGTTTATAAAGAACTAACCAAATGTTATTTCTTAATAATGCACTGAAAAACATTGTAATATACATTTTTTCTACCAGGTTTTCAATAAAGATTGTAGCCAATGCATTGGAGCTGGAACCTTGGTGGCGGCTAACTGTAACAACCCTGTCCCCTTAACAGGTTGCGAATCCATGTTCGAGGGATTTTATGCATTTTCAACAGTTATAAATTACAAGTACTAGACTCGGATACGTGCTTTGCCCTGGGGCACTTCATCATGACCAGAACTCTCCTATGCCAACCATCCGGTCACGACAGATTCCGTTATGGGTAAACTATAGTCCAACCTATGAACATGGAACATTATGATCAACAACATCTTTAGAACAACTTTCTGCCATTATAGGCTTCTTTAAAAACATATTTACAATTCAGAGCAAAACATTCTCTGGAACAACAGCACGTATCTATTTCCGTATTATGTTGTCCTGAAGTGGATGTATTGCATAACCCGAATTCGCTAATGTAAACATTATCGAAGAAATATTACTGCAGATCTATATAAAATAACTAATTTTTACTTCTCAGATGAATAGCCTCCAGTTCCCACATACAAATGGAGATATATATATTATTCATCAAGACAATACGCCAACACATGCATTTCGGGAAATAAAGACAACAGTTCAAATTCTGATTGAGTTAGAAGTTCTACCGCACCACCTAACTCACCGAAGCAAACGCCTTGTGATTTTTCTTTATTCCAAAAAACTAAAGAGCTAATTGAAGGAAACACTGTTCACAGACCTGTATGAAAAGAAGCGCAGTCTTGGTTATATTTTTACCCGGAAGAATGGTTGCAGTGAGTGTATGAACAAAACTGATGGAGTGACATCGAAAATGTGTAGCTGTTCATGGTTATTACTTTGAAACAGCCTTCAACGTACTGTTGGCTACGTCAAAGTGTATTCGATCTGTAGGGGACTACCGCATGTGACCTTTTTGAGTGGTGTGCAGCACTGCTTGGTATTTGTGCACATAATATTGTGGAATTGTCCACCATTTTTCAGTCTACAAAGCTTTTTTGTCGAGTTTATAGACGTTTCCTCTTGTTATACTTTTGTATTCTATTTCAAACTTTCCTTTTGTTATGTCTTCGTCATGTATGCCCTGAATTATTTTGAATGTTTCTATCATGCCCACTCTTGGTCTTCTTTAGTTTAATGCCCCAATCATAGTGTCATTGTTTGGCCGCCACGTTTAGCTACGTTTGGGGAACGTGGCTACAACGCAAGTAAACGTAGCACAACGTGGCTAAAACGTGATCAAACGTGTCAAAACGTGAAGTGGAAATTTTAATTTTGAACATGTTCAAAATTCGAACACGTTTCCCTACAACGTACTCAAACGTGGTGAGAACGTGGTACAGCGTAGTATAACGAAGCAGACACGTAGCAGAAACGTAGCAAAAACGTAATAGAACGTGAACATAGCGCGCGTTATGCCACGCTGTGTCAGGCTGTGATACGCTGTAAGAAGCATAACGAAGCACAGCGTGGAACAACGTTGTGACAACGAGGTGAACGCGTGGCGGCAGCGAGAAATAAACCGACTTTGGTATTCGTTGTCACCTTTACATTGTGTCACAACGGGAATATAACGAGGCGACAGCGTGGCTAACACGCATATCCAACTATGAAAATCAGATACTGTCAAAACACGCATATCCAACTATGAAAATCAGATACTGTCAAAAATCGATAACTTAAATTATATGCAGTTATAGAGCAACTTTTTAGTTTTTACTCGATAACAATTTTATTTTGACACAATTTTAAAAGGCACTTATCAAGTTTTCAAGAAAACTATCTCCTGAATATAAATGTATTTTTTTATTTGTTTTATATTAATAATATTTTGGTCCTTTTTAACTTTGAATACAGTCACCCTAATTTCCCTCTTTATTACATATAAACCGTAAAGAAAACGGTATTTTTCCGCTAATTTTTGCACGTTCTTCAGTGAATATCTTTTTTTAGAAATAAAAAAATAGCAAGGCACTTAAAACATCATATTGCGAATTCATTTACCTTTTATTTGACATATATTTTATTACAATAAAGTAATATAACATTGGTCCTTTTTAGCATTTTATATAAGTACTTCTAACTTATCAGCGTAAATATAGGTTTCCGTGATTGCTAGCGAAAGCTCCCGATGTTTACCGAGTATTATCGGAATATTTATACTGGGACATATGTTAATTGGTTTGTCGTGTGTGTATTGTGTCTAATTGAACACAGTCTATATTTTTCAACACGATTAAGAAAAATTACCGATAATGTAGATATTACATCTACGCCACAGGTCAGCTTTCTCGATTCCGATTCCGACGATTTATATTTCCTGATAAATTAGTTCAGAAATAAATATGTCTCTGATTAATTATGTGACTTATGATTGTTCGATTGCTAAAAATATAAAAGACAATTTCAATTATTTTCAATTTTTAACAATGTTTTAATTGGAACTCGAATATATACCTAGTATTTCAAGAAACAAAAGAAGGTACTAGAAACGGGATTCATGTTAAGACTGCGGAGTGCAAGATGATCCGGACAGTTCTCGGAAATGCCCGAATGAATTAAGCTTTGCCTGACCTTAAACTCAAATTAAAAGGACTATGAGTATCTACCACATTGCGCAAAATATAAAAATTCATTGAACTGATCCAGTGCATGAAAAGAATGGCTGGCAATAAGTAAATCGAAATAGGAATTCCCCGCACCCAAAACATAAGGCTGTATAAGAATCTTAATAAATATACTTCATAATAAAACATGTTTAAGTATATATATGCCTAGTTTTTTACCTTATTTAATTTTTATTTATACAAGTCTCATTTTTCCGAATTATTTTTAGATTTTACGATTTACGACTTAAACACATTTTCCCATATATTTACGCATTTACCCGCATCCTGCATATCTATAAGGCATTTGCAAACCGTCATTTTATTGATGCATGTGCAGCAGACGATTTTATGACCTAATCATGACTTATTTACAATGTCTATGTTAGCACATATTAACAAACAACACTTTAACCATCAAATGATTAATTTGTCATCTATACATCAATAGCAGATTCAGATTGATCTACAATATCCAGACATGGCAATTTGTCTCTGACATTGTGGTTTTTTAGTAATCTTTGGTAATATGGCCAGTACATCTTTGGTATAACATGACTCTTACACAAATACAACATTTTTGTTTTCTATGCAGCAGACATTGAAAGTTTATTGTTATTTTTCTTCCACATCGGTTCAAATTGTCCTGGTAGACCTGGCAAAACAAATAAAATTAGTGGCAGTTAAGGCATATTTAACAAGAATATGTGACTTTCAACCAATTCATTCTATGTCCGTCCATAGCCGTTTTGAGGTTTTTGAATGAACGTTTAAAGGTCGAAGAAATTATTGTAAGGCAAAAGTACAAAACAATAAGGATTGTGTCGTCTAGCCATTTGAAAAATAAAGCTGTCTGTTTCTTGGACTGTTCTATTGCCGAATGCATCGACTCACATTCCATCTGAGTATAGCCCGATTTCAAAACCTTTTTTTCAATGGTAAGAATGTGTTGATTTACAGAAACTTTGTTTACAGGTAATGTTTAGTTACTTTCTAATGGTGGTTATGTTAAGTTACCTTCTTATGTTGGTAATGTTCAGTCACTTTCAAATGCTGGTTATGTTTCGTCACTTTCTAATGGTGGTTATATTCAGGCACTTTCAAATGGTGGTTATGTTTCATCACTTTCTAATGGTGGTTATGTTCAGTCACCATCTAATTGTGATTCTGTTAAGTCACTTTCTAATGGTGGTAATATTAGGTCACGTTCTAATGGTGGTTATTTTAGTCACTTTCTAATGGTTGTAATGTCAGGTCACGATCTAATGGTGGTTATGTTCAGTCACTTTCTAATGGTGGTAATATTAGGTCACGTTCTAATGGTGGTTATGTTTAGTCTGCTTCTAAAGTTGGTTATGTGCACTTACTTTCTAATGATGGTTATGTTTAATAACTTTCTAATGTTGGTTATGTTCAGTCACTTTCTAATGGGGGTTATGTTCAGTTAACTTCTAATGCTGGTTATGTTCAGTCACTTTCTAATGCTTGTTATGTTAAGTAACTTTCTAATATTGATTATGTTTAATCACATTCTTATGTTGGTTATGATCAGGTGGCTATGTTAAGTCACGTTCTAATGTTTGTTATGTTCAGTTACTTTCTAATGCGTGTTATGTTTTGTTACCTTATCTTTCGCATCGTGGTTATGTTGAGTCACTTTCTAATGGTGATTTTATTTAGTCAATCGAATGGTGGTTATGTTTAGTCACTTTCAAGTGGTGGTTAACTTCAGTCTTTTTTACATCGTGGTTATGTTTAGTCATTTTCTAATGGTGGTTATATTTAGTCAATCTAATGTTGGTTATGTTTAGTTACTTTCAAGTGGAGCTTATATTTAGTCAATATAATGGCGGTTATGTTTAGTCACTTTCAAGTGGTACTTATGTTTAGGCACTCTCTAATGGTGGTTATGTTCAGTCACTTTCAAATGATGGTTAACTTCAGTCTTTTTTGCATCGTGGTTATGTTTAGTAACTTTCTAATAGTGGTTATATTTAGTCACTTTCAAGTCGAGGTTATATTTAGTAAATATAATGGTGGTTATGTTTTGTCACTTTCAAGTAGCGGTTATCTTCAGTCTTTTTCGAATCGTGGTTATGTTTAGTCACTTTCTAAAAGTGGTTATATTAAATTAACCTAATGGTGGTTATGTTTTGTCACTTTCAAGCGGTGGGTATCTTCAGTCCTTTTTGCATCGTGGTTACATTTAGTCAATCGGATGCGGGTTATGATCAATGTTTGTATCCGATTAGCAGTTACACATTTGCTTCTATACCATCTTCCAGATGATCGATTTAGGGCCATCTTGGACCTCTTGTTTAAACCTCGTTCATCATGCATTCATTTCTTAATTTTCTGAAGCTTTGTGTTAACTAGTTCTATTGACTTTATTATATTTCGTTTCTAATACGAATTCAAATATATAATCAATGGTCATGCGAGAAAACACGAATTGAACATTGTCATCGTCTAGTCAATCACTTTTATAATCGATATTTATGCCCATAATTTCCTCTCTAATTTTCGTTTACAAACAATTTACGTTTTTAGTAAATAGGTAGCACCTATAAATATATTAACTTTTAAGACAGAAACAAAGACAAAACATATACATTTATATGTGTTAAATAACAGTTTGAGTGTCGTTTTCCCCCAATAATAACTGTCATTTGTTACACATTTCGGTGAACAAAGGTTATGGAATGTCTTTTAGAAATGGCTTCTGGGGAAGTTGATGCATCATTTGAGTTGATATAACAGTTGTTAAAATATTTATTCACGTTTTCAAACCTACTCGTTTCCCTCCAAACGGCGACGTCAGAGTAACGTTATACCGCCCCCCCCCCCCCCCCCCCCCACCCCCCGTTGTACTCAAACTTATAATAATCTCCCATAAATGTTACTTGTCAACCGATTATTCAAATATTTGTGATGTTGAAAAATTAAGGATTATTTTCTACAAGTTGGATTTGTGTCGAAATTATAACTAAATTCCTATTACTTCTGGATCCACCCTCGTATACTTTGCTGTATACATATAGTATATACTCCGAATTCGACATCTGAAGGATCAAAGATCAGCCGAGTCCATGTTATAAGGGATGCAGGTAAATTTTGTATTCGGAACGCCTCGGTACAGTTAAATATATGAATATATATTTGTTTGAACTCGAAAGTATGATAACAGCATCTTAGCTCAGTAGGATGAGACGGGTAGATTAACGAGTTCAGGTCTATGCGTTATGGGTTCGAACCCACCAAGATTTTTTTTTTCATATAGCTTGGATCTATTTGTATGTATGCATATATTTATTAAAGTTTTTAATATTTTATTCGTTTGTTTTATTCTTAGATTTACTTGTTTTCTTCATTTTTAATATTCATTATAACTATATTAAATAAAGATCATCGAAAACCTTGACAGAAATATTGCAAATAATATATCATTATCCTTATCATCATCATCATCATCATCATCATCATCGTCATCATCGTCATCATCGTCATCATCGTCATAATCATCATCATCATCATCACTATAATGCTTCCTCGACTACCACTACATGGATGTGTATGCTATAATACATCGTTCTACATTTGTATGCCACATTTATGCCTTCGCAGGTAAATATACAATCACGAAAAGTAAGGACATTGCACGATTAATAATTACGTAGAAAATACATAGAAAACATAAAATAAAAAGATGTACATGTAATCCATTACGAATCAAACTCAGGACCTTAGCATTAAGAGTTCAACGCTGTTGTTAAACCGCTAACTTTGCCTTTGAACTGATGGTGTGTCAGGATTTTACTTATAGTCAAAACGGGCTCACATTTTTATCCTCATCCCTATTTTGGATAATAGAATAATCCATGAAGTTCCGTCATGGCTCACTGCTCGAATTGGATCTGTACCTGAAATGTAATTATCTTCGCATGAATAAGTATCAACACGTTACTAATTATAGAGTCATGAATTTTGTATATGTTGCTTTACTGATGCACAATTACATAAGTTGGATTGGCTCTGAGCCATTAGAGCTAATAACATAAGACACTTGCAACGCTAATGAAGCATTGCATGAGGGCATGTCATATTGTGTATCATTTTCTCCTCCCGATATCTGCAAGTCTGTCATTAAAACACAACTGGGTTCGTCAGCAACGCAACGTTTTGTCGAACGATGTATTATGTATTTAGCAAATGATTTATGCGATAATAAAACCCAATATTCCGAGGTTGTAAATCGCAGTGATGATAATGCAATGTTCAATGATAATGTTTGTCAAATGAAGTATCATGCATTTGGTCAATGATATATGGGATACTAAAACCAACACCAGATGTTGTAAAATCAATACCGATCTGAATTATATTGCATACTTAAGTAGGCTCTCTGGGTGAATTTACAACTACATGTACAATGACAAGAGCTATCCTGACCAGACTTAACACATGTCTAAGCTTAACAGGGTTCCATTTAGTACAAATAACTTAAGGAGTTGTTACATGTACCTTCACTTGGCTTAACGCTTCAAAATAGCACGTATGTTTTAACAAGCAAGACTATATAACTTTGCTTTGTAAATTGTATTTTTAATAATATTACAAATTCATGATTCCTGCATTGTGTTGAAAAAACGTAGTATATTTATTCGAATGTAGCATAAATAACACACGTCAAAGGCCGATCTTTCATCATGTCGGCATAATCTAAATATTGTACATTACAACCTGTGGGCATTTTACTGTGTTCACGCTTGTTAACATAAATAGTGTTATAACATAATATAATCACTCAGACAGTTCAATGTGTGTTTGATGTTTGTTTCAGGAGAGCGAGCATACTCTCAATGTCTTCATTTGTCATTAGTTTTTAACCCTTTCGCTGCCAATGGCAATTATAGGCTTTTGCAAACAATGCAGATGCACGTGAAGTTTGTCCGATGTATCATGAATGCCTACGTTGAGAGAAACGGATTCAAAACACAAGTTATGCTAGTTATCGAGAGAGAAAAACAACAACACGGATACAAGAAAATATCTGTCAATGGTTTCAAATCAATCTAAGAGACGTATTTTCCTTTACTTCTCTCTTGGTAAAGCAACGCATTACCGCAGAGAAAGGTGAAAATCATAACCTCATGAACTATGGTAAAAACCCAATTAAACTCCGCGTAAACATGTAAGTTCACAAACACAAAAGTGACATCAAACTTAGAGCGGTAAATACCTCATTTCATATGAATGTCACTATCATCGGTTTTCTCATGAACTGGCCCATATGTATTGAAGAGAGTTGAAATAATTGTGGCAAATGGAGAAACATCTCCAGATAAGCAATTTCTCCTTTTGCCACAATGATTTCAATAGTTGTCTGCTTCAAGCCTCAAAAGACTTCTGCATAGACAACATTCTGTGTACACTTCTACTTATAGATTTTTTTAAATCGACTGTCATACTCGCTTATTTCCGGAAATGATACCGGAGAAATCCGGGAAGTATGATCATCGTTATAAAAATGCACCGCATATAATGGTAACACTACTGCGTATAATCAAAATACCAGCGCCTGGTTCGTAACACAGACTGAATAAAATGCCATTTGAACTGCATATAAGTTGTGTGTATTGCATATGACGCTGTTTGCATTCCATATAATGGTTATTCTACTGCATCTACACACTTTTACACTGCATATTATTAAATAACCACCATCTATAACAGAAAAGGCACAGCATATCATGCAAAATGTACCATGTCAATCGAAATATGTACCTCGTATGAATAGAAATGTACTGCGTATTAAACAATAAAACATACTAAGACACTAAAGGCAATACGGCCGACTTTTCACGGAGTTAAACACACATGAGCCGTGTCTAGCGATTTTGGCTCGTAGTGCACAGTCTCACCATTGACATCACTTTTGGCCAAATTCCCACATACAACCAATCTGTAGCTGAAGACTTAAAAAACATGTGGCGAACAAATTGGGTGGTCTCTTTCTATAAACGATTAGTTTTAGACTACAGTTGATATCATTCTGGCAAATAGTAATTTCTCCTTTTGTCAAAACGCTTTCACAAGTCGTTTGCTGCAGAGGCCTCACATTATGCGAAAGATTTGATTATTATTACTTTTGATATAAAACAAAATGAAGCATAGACCCACTAGCTGTACGCCAATGTGATCTTAAATGATTCCACGTCGGATTGTCAATAATGCCCCAAGTCGCCTGACGCGGTTCATAATGAAGTAGAAATTGACTGCCTAGGCACGAGAAAATCTGTTATAAATTATAATTATGACTATGACTTTCTGTAAGTTTGATAATCAGGATCAACCTTAGAAACGTATTATAAAGTTAGCGCAAAGTCCGTCGATTGTCTGTTTCGAACGTAATCTGTTTGATCGAACAGGCTGATCTGAACCATGTTTGAGGAGTGATGTGGTTTCGGCAGGAGGGACCGTCGGAATGTGTTTACGATGGTGCGCATAATATGCATCTAAAAATAATTTTGTGTATTAAACCTTTGTCATAATTAATATAAACTGTAGTTGTTTTCATAAAAAAACGAAATTTAAAAAAAAATCGTATCGGAAACATGAGAATGACACTGAAATATGAACGGTTTGATCATACAGTGCACCTTTGTTGAGCACCGAGCTTCTTTCGCTTTTTTGTTGGAAGCCGCCAATAGGCGGCTTCCTGTAGGAATGCTTTGAAATCTAGCACATGGTGATTTTTAGACCTGCCAGGGTGACAACATGTCGGGATTTCTCTTTGTCCTTACTAAGTATATTAATGTAAGGTAAATGACTTTTAAAACATCCCTTTTAAACTCTATATACATGTGTGAGTTTTACAAATTAAAAGAAAGACAAAGGCCGGTATATTAATCTAATGTATGTACATTTTTAGATAAGCGAAATTCATACTGTATCTAGTCTAAACAGTAAAATAGAGAACCATTCTACTTAATTGGTTACCTGCCTCATACGCTTTATTATTTCAATAGTTCTTAAACCGGGAACCAAAAAGAGGCGCGCTAAATGTAGTCTGGTACATGTTCCTTTCATCCTATATCGAAGCAGTGATAATAGGAAGGAACTCCAGCAGTCGCTACATCTCGCCGTTTTTACGTCAGTGTGTTGTATAAATCCGTTATATTCAAGCAAGCATAACATATACTATGGTTATCTGCTTCATTCGCTTATTCTATGTGATGTAATTGCTTGAACCCAAACGAAAAAAGGACGTTTGCTCGTTCGACATTTGGATCAAACAATATAAGAAAGTAGTGTCTTTGCAGTATACTCGTGTTGTGAAATACTAACAACTTTACCTTTCATATTTGTATACCCATTCAATGTTTTGGGTCTTAATATCTCCACATGAAACTCTCTCCAATAACAATTTAAATCAACACTGAATCAGGTTTTGACCAAATCTGATTGCCTTAATTTTCTCCATTTACGGTTTAACCCTTTCCCACAAATATACCCTTACTGTGCCTCTGCAACAGACGACTTTTGAAATTAGTGTGACAAAAGGTGAAATTGCTCATAATGAACTTAATTTTCTCCATTTACGGTTTTAACCATTTCCCACATACGAGTATATACCATTTATGATCATCTGCTGCAGACGACTTTTGAAATCGTTGTTGCAAAAGGTGAAATTGCTCATAATGAGCAATTGCTCCATTTGCCACAATAATTTCAACTCTTTTCAATTATCTTACTATCATTTATAGGGATTATCTATGTTTTGTACTTGATGATTTCAAAGTTTGCCATTGAAATCATTGTGGCAAAAGGTGAAATTGCTCATAATGAGCAATCATGATTTGCATTTACCACAATAATTGTGAACACTTTTTCAGTTATCATACTCTCGTTTTATAGATTTCAAGATCACCTGACCCAAAGGTTCAAGGTGATCTATTATGATCACTCTCTGTCCGTCGTCCGTCCGTCGTTAACTTTTAGCTTAAAACATCATCTCCTCCGAAACCGCAGAAATAATATCCACAAAACATCACAGGAATGTTCCTATGGTGGTCCTCTTTCAAAATTGTTCAAAGATTTAAATTGAGATGAGATGAGAACTTTGGTTCTTCTCAGAATCTGGTTGTCAGATACCAATATAATTTGGTAGATATGTTCCTTGGGTGACTCTCTAAATTATTATATTTATATTTGTACAAAGCACTGACATATCGTAAATGATATATTTCAAGAATTGAGTAATTAAGATTGCTTTTCGCATTTGAGCTCAGTTGAACAAAAGGTATACGTTCGCATTCCTGAACAGTATAGATCCAGATAAATTAAGTAGTCAACTTGAATTCGCAATATTTCAAAAAAGCCTTAAATGTCTATCTACATATTGTTTAGTCATAGGTACAACATTTGACATGTTTTTCAAGTTTATATTCGCTAATCGGCATCTTGCATTTGGCCATTTACAAATGGTATAAATGGTGATATGACCAAAAACACAAACGTTTGTGCAGCAGAGAAAGGAACGACATAACACTAAATGTGCTAAAGTTCTGGTAGTTCTTACTTCAATTCAGTAATATATCTCGAGACAAAGGTATAAACTATAAATGCAATAGCAAACGATGATTGAAAATGGCATTGTGCAAATTATTCTGAAAGCTTTCCCTCAAACATTTTCCATGATGAAGACACTCTATGCAGCTGAAGACTATCAAAATCACACACACACACACACACACACACACACACACACACACACACACACACACACACACACACACACACACACACACACACACACACACACACACACACACACACACACACACACACACACACACACACACACACACACACACACACACACACACACACACACACACACACACACACACACACACACACACACACACACACACACACACACACACACACACACACACACACACACACACACACACACACACACACACACACACACACACACACACACACCACACACACACACACACACACACGCACACACACACACACACACACACACACACAGACAGAGGGAGATATACAGCGACACCGAGAGAGAGATACAGCGACAGAGAGAGAGACAGTGAAAGAGAGAGGGAATCAGAGATATAGAGAGAAAGAGAGAAAGAGAGAAAGAGAGAAAGAGAGAAAGATAGAGAGTGTGACAGCGACAAAGTGACAGTGAAAGATAGAGGGATTCAGAGAGAGAGTGAGAGAGAGAGAGACATACATACATACAGACAGTCAGACCAACCGACAGACAGACAGACAGACATACAGACAAACAAACAGACAGACAGACATACAGGGATAGAGACGAAGAATGGGAGAGAGAGACGGAGAGCAAGAGATAGACAGAGAGGGATAGAGAGAGAAAATAGACAGACAGACAGACAGAAACACTTCTTTATTGAACTATTTCTTGATTTTATGTATGTATCATGCGCGATTTAATTATCACCCTTCTGAAATAAGTATAATAATTGAAATAAAAAAATACAGACATTTTTGAGATTTTTATTACAAAACAGGTTCAATTAGAAATTGCGGTATTACAATTTGGGTTCTTGATATTCATGTATATTTTACGCGCGATTTCATTACCATCCTTCTGAAATAAGTATTGTTTAACATGTGTGTATTGATTACTTGTAAATTATAGCTGAGATAAACATATGTTCACATATCCGAATTTTAAATAACAAAAGGGGTTGAGTCCCGAAGCGCTGTATAATAAAAACGTGTTTTTGATATTCATGTATGTTTCATGCACGATTTCATCAACACCCTACTGAAATGAGTATTATTTAACATTTGTGTATTGATTTCCCGAGAATTATAGCTGAAGTACACAGATTTTTACATTTCCGATATTTTAATACAAAATACAAAACGGGTTCTTGATATTCATGTATATATTCTGCAATTTATCAATACTTACTTTCTAAAATATAACATTTTAACATTTGTACATAGGTTTCTTGTAATTTTCAGTTAAACATTTTAGCTAAATCGTCTGTCTAAATGTTTATTACAAAACGGGTTGAGTCTGAAAATGTGGTATATCCAAACGGGTTATTAAAAATTCCTGTATGTTTCACGCGCGACATCATTACCATCCTTCTGAAATAAGTATTATTTAACATTTGTGTATTGATTCCTTGTAAGTTTTAGATGAAAGAATCAGATTGTTACATTTCCAATATTTGTATTGCAAAATGTGTTCTTGATTTAAATGTATGTATTTTGCAACTTTTCTCTAAGATAAGACTTTTTAACATTCGTACATTCGGGTCCTCGATATTCATGTATAGTTCACGCGCGATTGCATTACCATCCGTCTGATTTAAGTATTATTTAACATTTGTGCATTGATTCCTTGTACATTTTAGGTGAAATAAATAATTTGTTTCATACCCTATATTTTTAATACAAAACGGGTTGAGTCCCAGAAAGTGGTATTAAAAACGGGTTCTTGATATTCATGTTTGTATTATACACGTTTTCATTACTTACATTGTGAATAAGACTTTTTAACATTTATACATAGGTTTCTAGTAATTTTAAGTTAAACATTTCGACTATTTAAATTTGTTTAACAAAACGGGTTTAGTCTGAAAATGCGGTATAACCAAACGGGTTGAGTCTGAACATGTGGTATGAACAAACGGGTTCTTGATATTCATGTATGTTTCACGCGCGTCTTCATTACCATCCTTCTGAAATAAGTATTATTTAATTTGTGTGTATTGATTCCTTGTAAAATATAGCTGAAAGAAACAGATATTTTTTACTTCAAAACGGGTTCTTGAATTTCATGAATGGATTTTGCAATTTTTCTAAAACAAGACTTTTTAACATTCGTACATAGGTTTCTTGTAATTTTAAGTTGAAAATTTCAGATTGATTGACTTTTGGAAATTTTTATTAAAAAACGTTGAGTCTGAACATGTGGTATGAACAAACGTATTCTTGATATTCATGTATATTTCACAGGCAATTTCATCAATATCCAACTGAAATAAGTATTATTTAACATGTGTGTATTGATTCCTTGTGCATTATACCTGAAATTAACATATTTTTACATTCCGATATGTTTATTACAAAACGGGTTGAGTCCCAAAAAGTGGTATTAAAAAAACGGGTTCTTCATATTCATGCATGTATTATGCTAATTTTCATTACTAATATTCTAACATAAGATTTTTTAACATTTTTACATAGGTTTCTTGTAATTTTAAGTTGAACATTTCAGTTTAATTGACTTTTGAAATTGTCATTACAAAACTCGTTGAGTCTGAAAATGTGGTATTACAAAACGGGTTCTTCATATTCATGCATGTATTATGCTAATTTTCATTACTAATATTCTAACATAAGATTTTTTAACATTTTTACATAGGTTTCTTGTAATTTTAAGTTGAACATTTCAGTTTAATTGACTTTTGAAATTGTCATTACAAAACTCGTTGAGTCTGAAAATGTGGTATTACAAAAAAGGTTCTTCATATTCATGTATGTTTCACGTGCGATCTAATTACCATTCGTTTTAAATAAGTATTATTTATCAACTGTGTATTGATCCCTTGTACATTATAGCTGAAAGAAACAGATTGTTACATTTCCGGGTTCTTGCTATTCTTGTATGTATTATGTAATTTGTCTGTTGAAATCAACTTTGAAATTTGTATTACAAAACGTGTTTTTATTACAAAACGGGTTGCTACAGAGCATTATGCAGTTGTAAAACAAACATCTCCGTATATCTCCAAACCCACTAGTGTACAAAAGTCATTGCATATGCTTTAACTTTTCCTAATATTTTCAAAACTACTATTACTATTATGTTAAATGTTTGTATGTTTATTGGCTATAAGTATGTACAATGTAATGCTAAACGAAGATATATTATGTATGTTATGTTAAATTAACAAGTTTTATTTATGACAGTTACGCCACCTTTAAAATTCAACCGCATCCTTTAGGGGGCCTTTAGGCCATATCACGTCCTTACCGGTTTGGTTCTACCGCGCGTTCCCACTACGTTATACAAGTTCTTACTGCGGCGGCCCAATATATTTCGGACGTAATGGAAACTATGCCCAGGTGCTTTTGACTTTAAGTATGTATATCTAAATACAGTCAAACTTGTGCTAAAGACAACCTCTGTATAGAAATTCCCTGAATATAGTAACCACACTTTTAATTTCACAATTACTCATTTTCCGCATAAATGACACTGAAATTAAAGACCACCTGTGAACAAAGACGACATTGTTCTTTTCCCATGGTCGTCTTAAAACACAGGTCGGACTATTTGTAATTAAAAGAATAAATTATGTCTAAGTCAAAATTGGTTTTGCCAAAATTTGTTATCTGTTTTAATGAAGTCGTTATTATTTAAATTAGTAGTAGTAGTAGTAGTAGTACACTTAGTAGTTGTAGTAGAAGTGGTAGTAGTGGTAGTAGTAGTAGTAGTAGTATTATTATTATTATTATTATTAGTAGTAGTAGTAGTAGTAGAAGTAGTAGTAGTAGTTATAGTAGTAGTAGTAGTAGTAGTAGTAGTAGTAATAGTAGTAGTAGTACACTTAGTAGTTGTAGTAGAAGTGGTAGTAGTGGTAGTAGTAGTATTAGTAGTAGTAGTAGTAGTAGTAGTAGTAGTAGTAGTAGTAGTAGTTGTAGTAGTAGTAGCGGTAGTTGTACAAGTAGTAGTAGTAGTAGTACAAGTAGTAGTAGTAGTACACTTAGTAGTAGTTGTAGTAGTAGTAGAATAATGATAATAATAATTTCTATTATTATAATAATTATTATCATTATTATTATTATTATTTCAATATCTCTGCGAATGTTGCCTAATGGTTAACGGTTTATGTAAAAATCTTTGCATCCATGGCGGCAGAGAGAAAAGAAAGGTCAGCACTAAGGCACATCGATTATTTATTTAAAGCTTTATCTCTTAACACATCAACCTTTGATTGAATAATCGCATGAGTTTATCCCTTGTGTTACAATATTATCAATAATCATACTAAATGCAAAAGAGTCGTACTTTCTTCTGATAACACGCCGTATTTACATCTTTCTTGAACGAATCCATCGATAGGCTTATCATTCAGATCAGTTTGTATCGATTTGGGATTTTTGGGTACGGGAAAAATCTCACGTATTTAACCCGATCGGCCGTTCTGATCATACCATTCTAACGCCGTCCAGTTTTCTTTTAAGGTCTAACAATGAAGATCGCGCAGGTCTTCGCGTTTTTAAGCGTCTTCTTCGGCTTTTGTTTCGCAGCATTTTTTACTCTTCTGCCAAACCAATATGGTACAGACGTCGTTGTGAACATCATACGTGAGTCATGTTTGTTTGAAGACGACAAGAGATTTCTTCGTCAACTAGCTTACGCCGAGTCGCATGGTGGAACGAATATGGCAGGTCAGTTAAATTCTCCATAAATCATTTCCAACTTCAAAAACATCTGCAGCAGACGCATTTGAAAACATTAAGGCAAGATATGGTGAACCTATTATGTGTTAAATGCTAGCGTAGATTTTGAATATAGCAGTTGAAAACATTTTGACAAAAAGAGAAATTGCTCAGTGCCACCTGATTTCAAAAGTTGACTACTGAAAGCGTCAAAACCCATTTGAGAGTGAAAACATGCGGATTAACGATAATATGATTGAACGTATGGTTTTAACTGAAACTTTTCCTATAACCAATATATCTTTGGAAAATAATCAAGCAGTAGGTAAATACGATCGATCAGTTCACCTACTTATGTGTTTCCTGGCTACAGCACACCAGCACTCCATATTTTTAAGTTGAAAATAAAATGATAGTCGTCCCGCGAGTAAACCAACGTTATAGCTTCTGCGTAATGTATCGACCCAGACCAGCCGGCGCAGTCCACGCAGACTGTTTCAGGGAGATAGAGGTATAGAGTAATGACGCCTGAAACAGAAAATCCACAGGAAGCGAAAAGTGTATATCCGTGTACGCCTGCGCGGCATGCTTAGGCTGATCTGTGTCGAAACTTTACGCAGGGTCCACAAGGTTGGTTTTCTCGCGGGACGGCTCATGTCTGTTCTGTTTTGTTCTGTATATATATTTAAAACGAAAACAGGTGGAGAACATTGTAACAGTTCATAAATCGGAGATTTCATTTTGAGTATTCAAAACATTGTTGAAAATGTCGACATTGCTCTATTGAGAAACCTTTTCTTTTGTCTACAACTGTTTTCAAACGTTATCAGCTGAGATTGTGTCGAAAGACGTGTGTATAACGCCAATGGTTAAAACCAGTTGATAAGTAGCGAAATAATAGGATCAATATGTGGTCGAATATCGGTAACAACCAGAATCATCGAGTAAAAAAGTCACGCAATTAATGATTCAGTGGGTTCTATTTCATAACCTTTTCACACGTACATCACTTCTCCGGCAGATAACTTTGAAACCATGAAGGCTGTCTGATGGAAAATTGATAAACGCAAATATATACTGACATCAGTGTGGCAAAAAGAGAATTTGGTGATTATGAACAATTTTTCCCATCGTCAAAAAGTTTTAAAAAACAATGCTTTAACAACATAGGTTGTTTTCATACGTTTCTTACAAGACATATTCTGTTCTCATAGAGTGCTTGCAAAACGTAGGATGTTTTCATACATTGCTTACACATCTATAGGTTGTTTTCATACATTTCTTACAAGACGTATGCTGTTCTCATACAGTGCTTACAAAATATGGGTTGTTTTATACATTGCTTACAAAACACATATTGTTTTAATACATTGCTTACAAGACATATGCTGTTCTCATATAGTACTTTCAAAACATAGGTTGTTTTCATAAAGTTCTTAAAATATATGCTGTTCTCATACAGTGCTTGCAAAACATAGGTTTTTTCATAAATTGCTTACAAAACATGTCGTTTTCATAAATTTTTTACAAGACATATGCTGTTCTCATACAGTGCTTTCATAACATAGGTAGTTTACATACATTGCTTACAAAACATAGGTTGTTTTCATACATTTCTCACAAGACATATGCTGTTCTCATACAGTGCTTGCAAAACATAGGTTGTTTTCATGTATCGCTTACAAATCTATAGGTTGTTTCCAATATTAACTTACAAAACATACAAAACATACATGGGCTGTTATCATACATTGCTTCCAAATCAAATGTTGTTTTCATATATATATATATATATATATAAATATGTATACATAGTAAAAGATATAGGCTGTTTCCAGTCATAGCAAACGCAACAGAACCAGTTGTATTTATATATATTACAAAACAAAGATTGTGTTCACAGACAACTTACAAATTATAGGCTGTTTTCATATATAGCTTACATAGATAACAAAACAGAATGTTTTCATACAAAACTTACAAGTCAATGATGATTATCATGAATGGTTTACAAAACTTACAAGTCAATGATGATTATCATGAATGGTTTACAAAACATAGACTGTTACAAATCAATGATTTTTTTCATGAATGGCTTACACAACATTTACAGTTCTCATACACAACTTACAAAACATAGACTGTTTTCATACACAACTTACAAAACATAGACTGTTTTCATACACAACTTAAACAGCATAGACTGTTTTCCGACTCAACTTACAAATATAGACTGTTTTCCGACACAACTTACAAAACATAGACTGTTTTCTTACACAACTTACAAAACATAGACTGTTTTCGTACACAACTTACAAAACATAGACTGTTTTCCGACACAACTTACAAAACATAGACTGTTTTCCGACACAACTTACAAAACATAAACTGTTTTCATACACAACTTACAAAACATAGACTGTTTTCATACATAGCTTATTAAACATAGTTGTATGCGAACTATGGTCACAAAAGCATAGGATATCCCAGCTTTTAAGATGGCATAACATCTGACCCTCGTCAGTGTAATTCGTGTAGCATTTGGTATCCTAGCCAAAACCAATCAGTATGAGGTACGTTCCAATACGTTTGAATATCAACTTCCGGTTTGATAATCTGTTTTCCTTTAGTTGAAAACATGGCATAGATAACTTGTTGATCGGTGTTCACGAGGTTTTGCGAGAGAAAGTAATCAACGCATCTTCGAAATTAATTTGCAAATTTAATGAGCACATTTCGTTCGCCAAGCACAAGACCACCTCCAACCCATACTATATTATTTCGAAATATATTACTAGGCTTAGCTTGCATAGAAACGTTATATACTTTGTTGAAAGAAACCCTTGAATCATTAAAATTATTTGGTTTTATCAATTTAAACCTCTTTTTCGATTTTCTGTCCCGGAAATAACCCACATCCAACCAGGCGATATATTTAGTTTTAAAAAGGTCAGCGCGTGCAGCTCTTTCAATGACGTCATACTTTGCATGCTGGGAACAAGGATAACCGGAAGCAACAGTGTTTGGATAGTGATTTGGATAGCCTGGATCTTTTATGATCGCTTTGACTTTATTCTCATTTTGAAAAGCCCAAGAAGAGTTTCTAGAAATGTCATATACTATTGTTGTGCTTTCCTTTCCGCTTCTTAGTGACATCATCAATGAGTGGAAATCCACTGAATCTGTGTACACCACGAGGTGGTTTTCCATGTAACGGAACGTTTCTGCCCAATTCAGATATTTCTCTGTTGTAAATTTACTTGACGATCTCCCGAGATTGAAATAAGCGGTAACAACAGTGACGTCATCTGAAGCTGGTATTCCACGTGAGGCTGGTGTATAAACCTGCAACAGCAAGGACGTCAATTTGGTAATAATTAGATGTAATTAATGCACTCACTAAATATAGGGGTTAACATGTTACGGTACTGGTTGTGTACTTTAGCTCACACACAAGCCACGTTTAACAATCTGAGGTGTAATTGCATCTCTCCGTAGCAGGACCACATAGAGTAAATTGACGAAACACTTACGGAGGCTACAAAGTTAATTTTATACAATAGCTTTTTCGGAAAAGCAGCCAGTAGATAAGTAAGTATGTTGTGTGGTGAACTGGTATGCGAAACATACGGGTAGATGAACTAGCCGTCTCGATATGGGTGAGCAATTGTTGAAACGGCGTTTAACCCCAATCAATCAATCCATTTCCTACAATATTATCAACATTCCGTCTGTTGTTAAAGCTATCATAGGAAGGGTTTAACGGAGAGTGTTTTTCCCTTTCTCGTTTACAGACGCTTTTTGACGACTTTGCAGCTTTTCGTGACCAAGTTCTTCTTTTGGCAAAATGGTTTCAACTCTTTTCAGAAATTAAACTTTTATTTTTAGAGATTTCCTTAAGTATTCCCTAGATGTATTACATGTCGTCTGTCTTAGACTTGATGGGGTCACATTATGATCGATAGTTTACATACACGACTGGCATTGAGGTCAAGCAAAGTTCAGAGAGTGTCGGATAAAATTACTTTGAACTATTTTGACTCATAAAAGAAAGCGGATGGATTTTGCGTTATTCGGTCGAACCAATCAAATCAGTGTGAGACAGATGGCAATCAACCAAAGACTATATTTCGCTGATGAAGACACAAGTTGATCACAGTTGTGGCCTTACGTCGACTTTTCGAAACTCATGCTAGGAATGGGATAGGGGCGAAAAGCACCTATCCCCAAAATAGCCATAACTTGCATTAAATGCAGGATAGAGTTATCGAACTTAATTATTCACATTGGCGTGGTAGTTTGGAAGCATTGTGTTAAGTTTCAATGCAATACATTTAGTAGTTACGGAGCTATGGTGAAATAGTTGTACTTGCATGCAAAACCTTAACCAATGTGTGACGTGGACGCCGACGCCGACGCCAAGGTGAATGGAATAGCTCTCATATTCTCCGAATAGTCGAACTCAGAAGTGTTCATCTTATAGTATTAGTTTACATATTATGGTAAAATCGGAGTTATCTGCATTGAAAACATTACATAAATGGAATGTCTTGAAAATTGGAAAATTAAATTGATATAGAGTTGAAAACTTTGTATGGAAAAGGAAAAATTGCTAATTTTGAACAATTCCTTTATTTATTTTCCACAATGTTATTGAAAACAATATCTGCTGCAGAGGCGTCTGAAGTCGTGTAGAAGGGAATGGATTAATTCCATTAAACTTATAAGTACTCACGTTTAAATACTTCCGTCCTTGGAAACTGACGACAACATAACGTACCGCGAAAAAGAAGAAAAATACACCAACAAGCAACACAAGTATTGCCACCGGTTTTCGCAGTTTTGTCATTGTTTTTGTAAGCCAGTTCGAAAGCGAATATCGAAATGCGTTCGACAAGCAATGCAGTGCCTCCGTGATTAAAACCTTTCACGCTTTTAAAAGCAAGTTTATTGTATTGCGATACAATTGTAAATAATCAGTTGACTATCTCAGCCAATCACATGACAACTGTATAAATATACACATGTGGAAGAATTATTTCACCCGGCATTTTATTTATGAAGTTATCGCTTAGGTGAAAACGGCTTCACCATATATAATTATCTATCTTTAACAAACATATTTTATTTTTTTAATTTTTTTTTTTTTAGATTGTCCATTATTAGGTTGAATAAACGTTTTCAATTTCATATAAACAAAGAACAAAATAAAAGTACCCCTTCACTTATAATCGATGTATATCCAATATGATTACATATATTTCTTAGGTACAAACGGTCTCGGATACTACACTTCTTCATCTACAATGAGTTTGTCTTTTTAAAAGATTTATTTGTAACTTCGTGCTTTTAAATGTATTCGTGATAGTTCGGAAATTCTACCGATTCGATCCAAAGTTTTACGACCCTCATTAAGTAAATTTATATCCCCAGGGGTCTTAATCCGAATTATCTTATACACATTTCTCATACGTTAATCTTCAATGTTGTTAGGTTTTCTATGAAGCCTTTGTTACTTTAAAAAGAAATAATTGTCAAACATCTGATAGAAAATACAATTGCGTGCAAAGGAGAAATTGCTCATAATAAGCAATTTCTCCTTTTATAATAATGTTTTCTTTTCAACTTTCATTAAGCATCTGACAGAAGTATAGCAATTGTTCTAATATGTTTAATAATTGTTGACAGAAGATATTATTGCATGAAAAGGAGTAATTGCTAATTATGAGCAATCTCTTCTCCAACAATGTTTTTCTTCCGCTTTTTATCAAACATCTTCACACACACATGCATGATATATAAAATAACATTGCAAAGTGAAAGAAATATTAGAAATTTGAGTTACATGTATAATTGTAAGGTTGTAAAAAGTTTTGTCCGACTTCATTTCGTTGAACAATGCACTAAGGTGTATTAAGGTATATCACACACAAAATATGCATAAAAAAAAAAATCATTACAATATCAAGAATATACGTTGCCTGTTGTCCCGTTATTCTTTATCATGTTTCTGTTTATATTACAACCCTTTTCCACATACAACAAATCCGCAGCAGAC
This sequence comes from Serripes groenlandicus, assembly GCA_031761405.1. NCBI lineage: Eukaryota > Metazoa > Mollusca > Bivalvia > Cardiida > Cardiidae > Serripes > Serripes groenlandicus. The sequence goes on from JASEVX010000384.1 coordinate 52,474, forward strand.
GAATTTGAACGCATCTAGACGAAACTATGTAAAATCTATATATATGAAATTAAATTATTGAATTATTGAATTAGGTTGAAAACATTGAATTTGCTCATCATGAGATATTTCACCTTTTGCCACAATGTTGTCAAAAATCCTCTGCTTCAGATGTGCCAAAAAGCGTCTGTACGTGGTAAAGGTTAAAGAGCTTGGCTACGCAACCAATGTGAACTTCTTGAAATACTTACATCATGCATGTGAATAACTGAAATCTATCAGTCCGACATCGTTATTTTAACACCAAACGTACTATGTACCTGTAGTGATTTAACAACTATCAGACTTATTAAAGCGAAGAAATAAATTTTATTTTGATAAGTCATTGCTGTATTTATTCCTATAATTCAGAGTTCGTAAGATCGCTTTTTTGATAACGGATATGAATATTATTAGTTTATTCTATACCTAATTTATACGTCCAATCGTAGACGCTCATTCGAATCATGTGACCGTACAATATATTTCCGTATCGGGACGCACGCGCGTACAAAATAACCCGTATTTTTTTCGTATTGTACGATTCACAGGTCCCATATTAAACCTATGATAAAGACCGAAACACGTGAAAAGGTTTCGAATGAAAGTCTGAATCGACAGGCGCTCTAGATAAAGCGTTACGATAAAGCTCCTGTTGTCACCGGATCATTATTGTCGTTTGCAAACAAGGAGTAACACTGAAACTAAAATGTTATCCGATTCTGAAATAGATGACTTTGTAATTGAACAGAAACCAAAAAACACTGTGAAAAAAACTAAAAGTGATGTAGGAATATTCAAAAGGTGGTTAGCGCAGGCCGTGCCGACAGAAGGTATAAAATAAAAAGGTCATTTAACATTATTCTGCACAATACAAAATATATTTTGGGGAAAAAGTCGAGGTATAGAATAAAAAGATCATTTAACAGTGTTCTGTACAATACGGAATATATTTGGACTCGTACACAGCTTGGAAAATCATATTGGACTCGCCTAGCGGCTCGTCCAATATGATTTTCCAAGCTGTGTACTCGTCCAAATATATATCCGTATTGTACAGAACACTGTTAAATAACCTATAATTATTTGCTGTTTTTCTCCCTTGAATATGAATATGTATATACTGATGTTATATAATGTATTAGTTCAGGTACATTTATACGATTCTATACATGATACATTTTCATCTACAAATGTTTGTATGGTATATGTGTGTGTTTTATATGTGCAAATCATGATTTTATTGATCGTGTATCACTAAATTACGATCTTCATTATTCTAACCAATTAAAGCTTTAACCTGGTGTACTGGCTCGTTGTCCGACGCGACTATCCCCTAGGCTACAATTCTCCTCACAGTGTGTGATCAATTATCGGTAAATCACGAAACCTTACGGAGATTAACGAATATATTGCTTCCGAGGGCAGACAGGATTATCGGTATTTGATGATTTAACTAATGAGCGAAATCTTTGGGTATGAAGGTGGCAAACTCACAATAATTTACCAATGGTACATAAATCACAATCCCAAATCGTTTCATCGAAACAAAGTCATGCTTGGTGTTTATTTTAAAGGCAGAACTGACGTCAGAGTTGTCCATATAGGTCCGCGACCTCAACAAACATGCATAATTATCCCTTTTCCTACATAAAGACGCTTTTTGATGCATCAGACGAATTCTGAAAACATTATGACATTATAAGGACAAATCACTCCCCTTTGCTACACAGTTTTCAACTCTATTCAATTATTACACTTTCATTTACAGAGATGTTCCATATTGTTGACAAGATATTTTCAAAGTCGTCTGCTGAAGATTGTTTGTATCTAAACAAAAGGATAATTAGATAACAGCAGATAAGTACACTCATTATTCATTCATGTATGTAAAGAAAACCAATACCTCTATGTATATGATGCTTCGTATCCGGTAGCTGAGTCTGTAACGACGCAGGCTGTCAATATAGAGGTTGTGAGTTCGAACCCATCCTCGGCCAACATTCTCTCCGACGCTTGACAAATCACACAGTGACAAGCGACACTCGTCTTTCAACAATTGGATGTTCTATGTGGAAAAGCAGCCAGTTGATTTGAAAATCTGTTGGGTGGAGAACTTGTGAGCCAGGTAACACATGCGTATGTTAAATGACCACCGTAATATGAAAACTGCGTTGACTAAAATCAATTAGATTATCAGCCGTCCCGCGAGGAAAAACCAACATTGTGGACTCTGCGTAAAGTATAAACCCGGATCAGCCTAAGCATGCCGCGCAGGCTTACCCGGATAGACACTTTTCGCCTCCTGCGGATTTTCTGTTTCTGTTTCATTACTCTATACCTCTATCCCCCTGAGACGGAATGTGTCGGCCCGGATCAGTTTGCACGGACTGCGAAGGCTGATCTGGGTCGATACATTACGCAATGGCCATACTGTTGGTTTTCTCGTGGGACGGCTCAAATCAATGTTATGTCTATGTACAATGAAGCCTTCAGTGTCCGTCTGCATAAAGGATATGAATAGATATAACTTTAGACGCCTAAACTTGTAGCCCAGTTACATATATTTCTTATACATTAATATGATACCGCTTTGGTGGTATAGCGGAAGAGCGTCCGCCTCACGTGCAAAAAGGACGGGGGCCGGTTATCGGCCGAATAATACAAAATACCGGTAATAATGGCTTTCCCTCCTTGGCACTCATCGATGTTGAGTTAGCATTATGAATGACTCGCTGGTTAAGGGAGAAAAGGACCAAGTAGTTCTAAATTTGTGAACGTGGCCTAAAACAAACAAACAAACGTTAATGTGATACTATATGGAGATGCAATAACACTCCAAAATGGCATGACGCAGCACAAATGTTATTATAAATTATGTTAATCATGTTTGTGGTGAAACAATATGACTATATGTGAAAAATATACAAGACGAATTCCCAAATGCAGACGCATTTTGACGTCTCTGAAGCAGCCGACTTTTGAAAACATTATGACAAAAGAAGAAATTGCTCATGCCATTTTTAGTCATTGGTTATCCATTAAATTGTAGAGATTTTCCTTTGTTTGACAAACTATGTTCAAAGTAGTATATTGCAGATTTCCTGTATGGTTGAAAGTGTTAACTGTTAAAAGTACTCGGTTAGAAAAGAAGACAAATACCATTCAACTCCCACCAACACTGCACGTGTCTTGACGAATAAAATAAAAATCTCTATAAATAAAAGTATAATTATGCAATAGAGTTGAACACAATGTGGCTCATTGTGAGTAATATCTGCTCTTGCCACAATGGTTTCAAAGGTCGTCCGCTACAGACTCGTCAAGATGCGACTGCGCGTGGAAAACTGATACTTTCAGTTGTATACTGATGAGGTTGACAAACATTTGAAAGAAAACGACACGGGACCGTGTTACTATAAAGAATATCTCTATATGGGTTATTTACAATATTTGTTTATTTCCAAATTATTTCATTTTCCATAGACGACCATTATAGTATTATGGGTAAGGATTCGTTCCCAACAAGTGAAACTACACAGAAACCTGTCTCAAAATAAAGTTCAGTATCAGAACTACCAAAAAGAAAAAGAAAACATACAGGTTGACTGACCATTTTTCGTGTTATGAGGTCAAATAGAAGGTCACCCTTATCCCACACTGAATTTTACCCTCATTTTCCAAACATACAGGATATTCTAAAATGGCTCTTAGAGTGTCAATATAGCTAAAAGCAAACACAGTGTTGGTTATAATCAGTCAAAGGTTATTAAACTTTATAAAAATCACTTTCAACCCTCAACAAAATCATTATTGTCCAATGGGAGACAACCTCAGTCTTATATATTCATCTGAAATTCCCTGGACAAAATGGTGTGCCCGGCAAGCCGATCCGATTTACTTCCCTTTGACCTATTATGAGAATGTTGACTTTCCATTTTAAACTGATAAGGTTGACGAGACTGCATTCCGGTCGACACAAAACGTCGCTTCCTTGTCCACCGATTACACCACAATCCAGCGGTTAACCGGTATCAGATGGAATACGGTGACATGGCATGACCTAAAAACAAAGTTGTATTCGGGAATCGCTGCTGCACTGTTCACCAAGATAAAACTGTCGACCACAATCAGTGTGATGAATTGGAAGATGGAAGCCCAAGGAAGTTTTTGGAAACCAATTTCCATGTCGGAAATTCTGCCTATAACTTTTCGCAGTTGGCAAATGTTCTGGATTTGGGTAAGTACACTTTATCACAGTTAACAAATATGCAGCAGACGACATTGAAAACATCTTGGCAAAACTATTGAAAATTTCTTTAAATAAATGTTCAATAAATGAATAGAGTTTAACACTTTGTAGACAAAATGGGACATTGATCAGCATGAGATTTTTTTTTTCCACAATGTTTTAAATAAAGTATATGGTGCGTATGCTTAAAAATGTGTTTGCACGTGGAAAGGATTCACGGGCCTGCCTCGCGAGACCGGGGGGGGGGGGATAAGGGCGGGTGTATGGCTTACACATTTCAAGAAACAAAACACTATAACAAATTATACTTCGTGTGACTTCTCACGTTTTCGGAGGTCACACATTTCAAACAACACACAACAATGCCTATAAACTCACGATCTTCAACAGACAATGACGGTACATCATCACGGACATCAAAGTGTATCTACCATTATCTAATACATATGTAACATTACAATCACTTGCACAATCATTCACATCAGCTTTCTCAGACACATGAAATTTACTCATGCATTGTGGCAGAGGTGAAGCTCGCCCGTCACCCACTATGAAGGTCTTGTTTACAGATACGTTACTTATGACATGTGAGTCACCAATACATACTTCTCCTACAATAACCCAACCAAGGGGTAAACGCTGCGCAAAGGGAGATCCCCTTGGTCCCACCCTTTGATCAAGAACATGGTGGACATCAGTGATGTCACGACCTAAAAAGCAGAAGTATCTTGCTATGTTTATCTATTTATGGAATGGACTGGGCTAAATCATGCAAATGAGGGTCAATGGCTGCCACACTAGGCGTAAGTATTTCATCCATATTACAAGGTATATCAGGACACTCAATAACTGTGTGAAGATTATAATGAGCACTCCCAACAATACACTCAACAATCAAATTATTATTTTTTCTACCACGCTTAAGTGAGACACCCGAGCATGATGACAGAGAGTATTCAATCTCTTCACCATTAATATATAATGAACTAAATAGTTCTGGCTTTGCGAGAGTACGGCTACACTGCTCATCTACAATTGCATAACATGAAACATAATTATCAGGTTTGTCTCTTTTGTACACATATACTAATACTATCTTTGCACAAGATTTACCCCTCACATCTTCACCACAGAGTTCAGTGTCCTGCTTCTGCTCTTGATTCAGTTTCTCCCCACCTTTCCGGTCAAACTTCTTGGCTGGAATTTTACATTCACGAATCATGTGATCTTCAGAAAGGCACCTGAAGCACAATTTATTTTCACTAATGAACGTTTTATTTTTATCAAAGGTCTTTGATTTAAACACTCGACAATCCTCAATGGAATGAGGGGTCTTATGAATTAGACACACTTTTTCACATTGAAAACTTTGATCATGCTGGTTGATGCCCGTTTTAGCTGCCGAAAACCGTCCATATGCTTTCTGTTCATGTTTTGCTGGTCCTGTACTGTGTTGTGGAACATTTGCTTCAAAGTTGAAACTAGGATCATTCATAATGACACTGTATTTATTTACAAACTCTGTAAAGAAGCTAAATGGAGGAAAGGAAACTTTATGCTTTTCCTTGTAACTAGCCTCATGTGAGATCCATTTCTGCTGCAAATTGTGGGGTAGCTTAGAAATGATAGGATTCACTACAACAGTTGAGACAAAGTATGACAACGTTACAGAATATTCAGGATCTTTCTTTAGGCCTTCAATATCTGACAAGATATCTGCTAGGTCATACAATTTAAGTGTTTTTCTTTATACATGATCCGGGGAAAACATTTCAACTTCTTATCTAAAGCACTAAGCACACTTTTTGAAGTCCCAAAGCGTTCGTTCAAACGATTCCAAATCTGGGACAGAGCTTCCTCTAGGCTGTGAAGATTAGCTGTCCTGAGGCTCAAAGCATACCCCTAAGAATTCACACCAAAGTGCTACACCAGTAGATCTATGTCCTCGAAGCATGTCAAATCCATATCATTGGCAACAGACTGAAAACTCGCTTTCCCAGCCTCACAGTTCTCACAACATTCATTAAAGTTTGTCAATCTGGTTAATATAAGGTCTTTTCTAAGGAGGAAATGAGAAATACCTCTAAGTGTTGAAGCTTTTGCTTGGGTTTCATCTTTGCTGTGTGTTTCAACATATTTTTCACTTTAAACAATTGGGTCTTCTGTTTCTTCAGGCAGAGAACTAGAATGAACTGATAAACCGCACAATTTTTCTAACTCTCTTGCTTCAGCAGTGAGCGCAGCTGCCTGTTTCTTCTGATGAAGAAGTTCCAATTCAGAATCGATATCGGCCTTTTTAAGGCAGCCGATGTTTTTTGTTTACGAAGATCCAATTCCATTTCTGCGAATTGTACTTTTACACTTGCAGCTTTTGCTTCAGCAGATTTTCTTCTGATGAAAATTAGAGAATTGTTCGAGAAGATGCTAATAACACTGGCTTCAGACATTACTTCAATTTTTTCAGTACGTATTTTTCTAATATTCTCAAAGTATTCGTCAACCCGAGTCTCCACTTCAATAAATAGATTGTCAATGTGAACGATTTCTGCTAAACTTTCCTGTGTTTTAGTGTTTTCCAAATAGTTTATAGATTCACTATAAGTTTGTTGAATTTCCCTAAACAAATTGTTTACGCCATCTCTGCATTTTTGCAATGTTGAAATTTTACTATTAATAGAAAGTCCAGCATTCTCTTTGACATATCTGTCCACGCTTGTGATGGCGTTTTTCAATGTTGAGTAATAAGCCTGAATTCTCTTTTCATCTCTGCTTTATATGTAAGTTGACCAGTTCTTGTTGAAATCATTGAATACCTTTCATCCTTTGTTGCAACCGCTGCTTTGGTTTGGCTGAGACTCTGGCTACCGTCAGGCCAGTCAATGGTTGTTTTACCTTCTCGACCTCGCCGGGATTGCTTCCCCTTTAAACTCGTGTAGTTAACCCAGAGAGAGACTAAGTTGAACCAGTTGCTTTAGAATTCCCTTTCTAATCTTTCTCTAAATGGTAAAAAAACTGCAAATGATACAAAAGCATAGTGAACACAGAGCCAAAAATAACATTTATATTTAAATGTTTTTCTATTTTGAAAGAGTTGGCAAACTTCGCAACTCAAAGAGTAGAACCAAAACATATCACACATTTCTAAGAAAACTGGCCAAAGAATCAAATGTGATATAGATATTCAGTATTAAAATGACTAAATGTGATATAGATATTCAGTATTAAAATGACTAAATGTGATATAGATATTCAGTATTAAAATGACTAAATGTGATATAGATATTCAGTATTAAAATGACTAAATGTGATATAGATATTCAGTATTAAAATGACTAAATGGGATATAGATATTCAGTATTAAAATGACTAAATGTGATATAGATATTCAGTATTAAAATGACTAAATGTGATATAGATATTCAGTATTAAAATGAATAAATGGGATATAGATATTCAGTATTAAAATGACTAAATGGGATATAGATATTCAGTATAAAAATGACTAAATGTGATATAGATATTCAGTATTAAAATGACTAAGCCATTCTAACACTGCATATCTACATCCAACCCTTGATAACATTTCCACAAAACACTCCGATCATTTACTCAATATAACTTCTAATACACAGCTGTGTCTAAAACTTACATTTCAGTCATAAACTTACGTTCGAATCGCCAGTGGCACGAATTTTTAAATGTTTAAAGAGAACTTAAAACATTGCTAAATTAACTGTATTATAAACAAATACTGGTATTCATCATATAAGAGACAATTTAACTTTTTTTTACTTACACCATGAGACTGGCCAGGACTAGGCAAGGGTGAACAAACGCTTGAAAACATCTGTGCCATATACACTGTTGCTCGCTTATCCGAAATAAATTTGACTGACAACAACTAGTAACCCAATGGGCATAAATAAGAGCAAATGATCAAAGAAGTAAAAAGTAACGGCAAGGTACAATACACTCCCCACCTGTTATCAATTTCCTCTTAATAACACTATAACTGACCAGTGAATATATATAATACAACTAAGTTTTTTAAATGTTGAGTGCTAAACTGTTACTTTGAATAACTACAAAGAACCTTCCACTTTGAAATATTACAAAGTACCTTAAACTCTGAAAAATTACACATTAAGCTTATACTTCAAAATAAATTAGGGATGGGAACGAGTACCGATATTAGTACTCGGGTACTCGTGAACTCTTCCGATCGAGTACTCGGGTACTCGTAAGAAATTATATTGTGTAAATTCGTTCATCAAACGTCTTGTCTCTCAGAATAGTATTGTCCTCGTGCACTTAATTTGAATTGATTTTATAAGAACAAACATGCGTTTGTTTTCGTCTCTACGTTTAATATTTGATATTTGATAAAAATTGTTGTTTTATTTTTGAAAACAAAATAATTCAACAAATACATCCAGAATTTGCATTGGCGTAAACATCCAAACGTTTGGGTGCAGACTGTATATCTCTTTAAAGTCGCGGTGTGGAAAGCAAGTCAAATGATGGATGGAAAACAATACCAAGAATGATAAAAAATACATTTGATAAAAGAATATGTTTATCATCTATGAAAATAAGGAAGATAAATCACCAATCAGAATATTGTTTTTTTATTTTCGGTTTTCGAAATAACCGGTGTCCGTAATATGTGCACTACATGCATTGAACTGACTTGTCGTCTGCTGTGCGCTTGAAATGTTTCCAGACGGCGGATTTAGCAGGAGTCATGGTTGTAATGTTGTTGTTTTCATTTCGTTCGAATAGATAAGAATGATAGCAAATTGTTCTAATGATTTGACGAACAATTACTCAAACAATTGCAACAGTTCTTATCAAATCATATTGATGTGTATTTCTTACAACTATCCAATTTAGAAAGTGTCTAAGACTATTACAACGAAAGTGTGAACAACCTACGGCCCTCCCTGTTTGACATGTTGTTTGACATATGGTTGCTAATTGACTGGAGATTATATTGATATCGCTGACTACCTGTTTGTCACGTTGTTCGTAAAGGACTCGCGATTGCAATCAAGTCGCCAATTAAAATGGATTAAGTACCATCTTCAGACGAAAAGGTGTTAGCTGTTTGTTTAATTTACCTTCACCGCTGATTTACCGACTTCTTTAATAACTCAATAAGAAAAAACAGATTCAATACATTTTAAAGTTTTATTTAATTTCACATACTTTTATCAGATGGAAGATAGAAAAAATGGAAAATAAATAATCGAGTACTCGAATATCTATTTTGATAACCGGTACTCGGGTACTCGCTTACTCATAATAAATATGTTGGAAACATAATATAAAATCAAAGCTTTATTAGCTTTGTAAAAAAAAAATAAGATAAATAATTGGTGTCCTAGCTTAGCTTAATACAAGAACATTATATAGCAAAAACGCTTACTTCTTAAATTTATTCGGTTCAAAAAAGGACATCGTGATCAAGTATACCATACTCATCTTCAAGTATGAAAACAATACATAACAATACAAAGTCATATACGTAATACAAGCTCCACTATTGGCCTTACTAGAAATACTTGCTTGTTTTCCTTAAAAAAAAAAAGACTTCTACCTTTCGAATATTGCCATCAGCACTAGACAAGATCCTATTTTTCTATAAATAGGCCAGTGATTACGAGCCACTTCCCTGTTTTTTCGAAAGGACAATTTCGTCAATTTTAATTGCATTTTGCTCACAATGCCATTTTGACCTAAGTTGTAAAGAGTGTAGAAACTCTTTTCTCCAACGTAACCAGAATTGACCTGCCAGATACTGAACACGCTTCCATTGATCTTTATAAAGGTCTTTAACCCTTTCCCTCATACGACAATTCTGCAGCAGACGACTTTGAACGTCAAAACATAGAAAATCTCCATAATTGAATAGATAATCTATGACTAAAAGTGGAAAACATTGTGGCAAAATGAGAAATTGCACGTGTTGTGCAATTTCTTCTTTTGTCACTATGTTTTCAAAAAGCTGGCTGCTGCAGAGGCGTCAGAAAGCGTCTTTATGAGGGAAAGGGTTAATGGACAAATCATCTACAGGTTGTTTGTCATGCTCCAGTTTAAGGGTAAGTATAGCTGACGGATTCAACATTTCAGGTCAGTCTGGTTCGGAAGAGACGGGTACAATTGGACGGGAATGATAATTGCACATAATTCTAACATTAGATTAACTAAGACATCATGGGTCAGATTGAGTGTTTTGAAAAACAGAGCTTCCACTATACGTCGCGATACACCGATCATTCTTTCCCAGACCCCTCCCATATGATAACAATGAGGGGCATTGAAAATCTAAATGCTACCAGAACTACGAAAGAAACTCGTTGTCTGTTTATCTTCTACATTGATAGCATATACTCTGATATGGTCAGTAGCGCCGACAAAAATTCGTACCACTGTCTGACCTAAAGACCTTGACCTTACCACGAATGGCAATGAAACGACGGAGAAAAATGTCTGATGAGTACCTTTGTATCATGGTGCTTGGCAGGTATGATAATAGGGTGCTTTTCCTCAAAGGGGAGACTACTACAACGAAGACGTCCTCCTACACAAAGCACACCAACATCATCAATAAATGGATCCAATGACAATAAAGCACTGCCATCACTTATGGAATTATGTGAAGTCAAACTATCAACCTCTAAGTTGAAATTACTACACTGTACTTCTTTGAGAATTAAGACCTTCGCCTTTAGACTACCTTCCATGGAACTAGACTGAGAACAGATGTGCCATCCTATACACTGCACAACTTTATTGAATGACAAAATAATGTGTATCAGCATTCCAACGGAAAACAACACCTTGCTCCATGACGAGACCCGCTCAAAGCGAGCAGACCCTAAGCGGTGTTGAACATTTGTAGCCATGACAACAACTCTAGTACGAACTTCCGAATATAATTGAGGATCTACTAGCGGGGAAACCTTTGGCACCTGTATCATATTGCACGCAGAAATGTTGGTCCTGAAATCCAAACACTATCCTAAACTTAAGTGGACTTGTACCTCTAGTTCCTATATCGGCAGAATTCTTTTCAGATGGAATATGCTTCCACCGCTGAGTGTTACTTACACTTCTAATTTTCTGCACACGATTACTGACATAAGTGTAAAACCTGCGGGACTGATTCCCAATATACCCTAACACAACCCTACTATCTGTGTAGAAACACAACCCTACTATCTGTGTAGAAACAGATTTTTGTCAAATCTACATGAAGGTTTTCTCAAACTAATATATACAACTCCGTTGCTAGGACAGCAGCGCAAAGTTCTAATCGTAGCATAGTGTGACTATATTTTTATTAACTTTATTTTGTTTCTATTTATTTATAATTTCCGTTTCATTTCGTTTCGTTTTACATAATTTTGTATTAATGGATGAATTTTATTCTTTGTTTAATTATCATTTTACTTATTTACATTTTCCTTTATTATCAGAGATAACAGTAAAACGTTTCCAAAACAATCACGAGATCCCACGCGACTCATCATATTTCAACTGCACAGGTGAGCACCGTACTTTTTTAAATGAATAAATAAGGGAAATGATCACACAAAACGCATATATGTCAAATAAAGAGCTATCAGCTATGGTGTTGGACTTCAATATACATAGGCGAACAGTAAAGGATCATTTTGTCTCGTCTTCAGTCCTTCAATGTTCTAAGTTAAAACATGCAACAACATTCCATTTTTCAGTCTTAACGCTTCTCATTTCTTTCATTCAATTCACAGAATGGAACTTCGCGAACCCTTGTACCGACGCTAATATCTTGGCCGGAAAACTGAAGTTTCCCCACCCCTACGAGAGCAACAAGTTCTTGATGTGTGACTTGCCATTAAAGAATATGTCGCCATCTGCCCGCCAGGGGAGGTAAGTAAACCGGCTTGAACCTTCCCAACATACATACCATAGTTATCTCCATTTGACCATACGTCCACTACTTGATTCGGTTAAAACATTTGGTACATATGTATAGTTAATTGCAGGGTCATTCATGCAAAAAAATAGTAATTGGGAAATTAAAAGTACGGACGCTATAGACAGGGTCTTGTTATACAAAAATAGTATTAAGCACAGGTTTGTCTTTATGATTTTAGGAGATTATTTGCCCCCTATTGCCGAATTTAATATGACTACCTACACCAATTCTGCAGCAGACGAATTTGAAAACATATCGGTAAACAATGTAAAATATCTATAAATAGTATTATTATTTCGAAATACATTTGAAGTCACCAAGACATAACTTAATATAACAATTTAAAACTATCAATATTGGTTTTGATTGGGGTTTAAACGCCGTGTTCAACAAATATGTCAGTAGGTTTTTACGGCGGCCAGTTCACCTACTAATGTGTGTCATGGCTTTCCCAAACCACTTCACACATGAATCTTTCCTAACAACTGGCTACTTTCCCATATAGACAAGATTACTATAATGTTTACGTTAGAGTAAGCGAAATAATACCGATTTGATTCTTCTTTAGGTACCTTTTGCATAGAAATATGAAAATGTAACCGTAACCCAACTGGTTTACATCACAGTATACAAATGATACGTTTGGTTCGCAACCCTCTATCAATACCCCTCTGTTAACAATAACTGGGTGGTGTTTAACGCCGTTTTCAACACTTTATCAATACCCCTCTGTTAACAATAACTGGGTGGTGTCTAACGACGTTTTCAAAACTGTATAAATACTCATCTGTTTACAATAACTGTGTGGTGTTATACGCCGCTGTCAACACTTTATCAATACCCCTCTGTTTACAATAACTATGTGGTGTTTAACGCCGCTGTCAACACTTTATCAATACCCCTCTGTTTACAATAACTATGTGGTGTTTAACGCCGCTTTCAACCCTCTATCAATACTCCTCTGTTTACATTAACTATGTGGTGTTTAACACCACGCTCAACACTTTATCAATACCCCTCCATTTACAATAACTGTGTGGTGTTTAACACCGCTTTCAACACTTTATCAATACCCCTCTGTTTACAATAACTATGTGGTGTTTAACGCCGCTTTCAACACTTTATCAATACCCCTCTGTTTACAATAACTGTGTGGTGTTAAACGGAGCGTTCAACACTTTATCAATACCCCTCTGTTTACAATAACAGTGTGGTTTTTAACGCCGCTTACAACACTTTATCAAAACCCCTCTGTTTATAATAACTGTGTGGTGTTAAATGGAGCTTTCAAGTGTCATCACTTTAACAATATATGTTTTTTATTCCTCCAATAATGAAGAACATTACAATACATGGAATACAAACAGAATGCCTAACACATAGTATTATACAAGAGAACAAATGAACACATCAAGAAAGAAAAAGATCGAACATATAAAAAATACATTGAGACGATTTCTTTTGCGTACCAACAACAAAGGTTTGGAGGGTCAAATCAGGATTTTAGAACAAGCAAAACGCCCCTTATATTTAACGCCGTTTTCAACACTTTATAAATACCCCTCTATTTGCAATATTTGTGTGGTGTTTAACGCCACTTCCAACATTGTATCAATACCCCTTTATTTACAATAACTGTGTGGTGTATAACGCCACTTCCAACATTGTATCAATACCCCTTTATTTACAATAACTGTGTGGTGTTTAACGCCACTTCCAACATTGTATCAATACCCCTTTATTTACGATAACTGTGTGGTGTTTAACGCCACTTCCAACATTGTATCAATACCCCTTTATTTACGATAACTGTGTGGTGTATAACGCCACTTCCAACATTGTATCAATACCCCTTTATTTACTATAACTGTGTGGTGTTTAACGCCACTTCCAACATTGTATCAATACCCCTTTATTTACGATAACTGTGTGGTGTATAACGCCACTTCCAACATTGTATCAATACCCCTTTATTTACTATAACTGTGTGGTGTTTAACGCCACTTCCAACATTGTATCAATACCCCTTTATTTACGATAACTGTGTGGTGTTGAACGCCACTTCCAACATTGTATCAATACCCCTTTATTTACTATAACTGTGTGGTGTTTAACGCCACTTCCAACATTGTATAAATACCCCTTTATTTACGATAACTGTGTGGTGTATAACGCCACTTCCAACATTGTATCAATACCCCTTTATTTACAATAACTGTGTGGTGTTTAACGCCACTTCCAACATTGTATCAATACCCCTTTATTTACGATAACTGTGTGGTGTTTAACGCCACTTCCAACATTGTATCAATACCCCTTTATTTACTATAACTGTGTGGTGTTTAACGCCACTTCCAACATTGTATCAATACCCCTTTATTTACGATAACTGTGTGGTGTATAACGCCACTTCCAACATTGTATCAATACCCCTTTATTTACTATAACTGTGTGGTGTTTAACGCCACTTCCAACATTGTATCAATACCCCTTTATTTACGATAACTGTGTGGTGTATAACGCCACTTCCAACATTGTATCAATACCCCTTTATTTACTATAACTGTGTGGTGTTTAACGCCACTTCCAACATTGTATCAATACCCCTTTATTTACGATAACTGTGTGGTGTTGAACGCCACTTCCAACATTGTATCAATACCCCTTTATTTACTATAACTGTGTGGTGTTTAACGCCACTTCCAACATTGTATAAATACCCCTTTATTTACGATAACTGTGTGGTGTATAACGCCACTTCCAACATTGTATCAATACCCCTTTATTTACAATAACTGTGTGGTGTTTAACGCCACTTCCAACATTGTATTAATACCCCTTTATTTACGATAACTGTGTGGTGTTGAACGCCACTTCCAACATTGTATAAATACCCCTTTATTTACGATAACTGTGTGGTGTATAACGCCACTTCCAACATTGTATAAATATCCCTTTATTTACGATAACTGTGTGGTGTTTAAGGCCACTTCCAACATTGTATCAATACCCCTTTATTTACTATAACTGTGTGGTGTTTAACGCCACTTCCAACATTGTATTAATACCCCTTTATTTACTATAACTGTGTGGTGTATAACGCCACTTCCAACATTGTATCAATACCCCTTTATTTACGATAACTGTGTGGTGTTAAACGCCACTTCCAACATTGTATAAATACCCCTTTATTTACGATAACTGTGTGGTGTTGAACGCCACTTCCAACATTGTATAAATACCCCTTTATTTACGATAACTGTGTGGTGTTGAACGCCACTTTCAACACTTTATCAATACCCTTATGTTTATAATAAGGTATGATCGTGATAATGTTCGCAATATCGAATTCAAGTTATATTTATATTTTTATCATCAAAAACCTTAAACGAGTGTTTTATCTTATAGCATTGTCTCAAGTGAATAGCTAATCACCTTAATACACTTTACGCTTACGATCAAAGTACGTACATTGTTCTCGTGGTATAAATCAAGTGCAATTGAAAACGAAATTAAATGTACGTATACAAATCAGCGCCTTTTAAATTTCTCAATGCTTTATTATTCAGTAAAGCTTTTTTTCCCATATCCCGGTGATGTCACGAAATACATTCACTGCGACATTTGGGGTCCCCCATGACAACAGACGTGTCAATACAGTATGTACTGGACTCAGGATTTAGTCACGTGCGTCCGAAACTCCACGAACGACCCCTGTGTGTATCACATTCCAAGATCGCCATACCTTTATCCGCACCAATGTGACCCCAACAAGTATATCAACTGCGACACCAATCGCCAGTCTTTCGTACAGTCTTGTCAATTCGATTACGTCTTCTTGAAGGATTCCCAAACCTACGTTCCTATTGGCTCCTACCCCGGAAGCAACAGCGGAATCTCGGGTGTCGTAACAGCAGCGCCCACTGTACACACGTCAAATATTCAGACATACGTTTTTTCTTCTGGCGGTATTTATGTCCAACCGTGCACTGTTGCTAACATACAAGCAAACGATCTGTATTTTCCCGTAACCGGAAACCAACATTAGTACATACAGGGTGACACCTTCGGGAAACAGTGCCTTAGGGATTGTACCGGAAGCGGGAGGGAATATTATGACCCCTTCAGTCACATGTGTGTCGATGGGCCAGTAGATGTTGATAATAGCGTATGGTAAAAACTTGGAACTGAACGGACGTACTTTGATCTACAATTGAGCCACGTCTGACTAGTTGACGTCGTATTGCATCTGCGTACAGTGAAGACTCAGGTGAATGTGTGCATATGCACAGTCTCATCAGAGTCTTCACTGTCTGCATTTATGTTAGATAGACCTAAATGCATCGTCTGACAAAAGAATAGAAATGTAGTGCGACGCTTTATATGCATAGATATATGTAACTTTTAAACCTATCCGAATTACGACAAATCTGCAGCCGACCGACTTATATTGAAAAATTCTATAAATGAAAGAGTAACATTTCAATAGAGTTGAAAACGCCGTAGCAAAACGATTTTGTTTTATTATGAGCAATTTCTACAGTATTTATCATTATCTTCACTGTGAGTATTTATGTTATATAGACCTTACTGCATCGTCTGACAAAAACTAGAAGTATAGCCCAAATAGATGTATACCGATGTACTCCAAAATGATACCAGAGCGTAAATGCAATTAGACCCAAATTAGACAAACGTTGCTCAATTGTGGTTGTGTTTGACTTATTTTTGTCACGGGTATTTATTTTGACAAAATATTATCTGGATGCGGATTTATAAAATATTCTTAATAGTTTGCTTAGATGTTTTAAAACTTTTGCATTCAAGTCAATTGTTTTCTAAGAACTTGTTGTTTGTTGTGATTAGGTTCGTTTTTGAGCCACAATAGCTCAGTCCAGAGGTCGTGAGATCAAACCCCGATCAGGTAATTCGTGATATTGTCAAGCATCGTTCGGCTTCAATCAATCACACAACTCTTCTGGTGGAACATAGCCAGTTGCTTGTCTAAGAAGAGTGCTAATTGTGCAAAAACTTGGAAACACATTACTTGGTGAACAACGCTGCGTTCAGTGAATGTAACGATAACAAAAAAAAAACATTCCACCAAGCAAATCACAGCCCTGGAGCGAACCCTAACCAATCAAATTACAGTCCTGGAGCGAACCCTAAAACAACTTGAGCTACAAAATGGCTTCATTGAACGCAAGGTTGGGCTGACATATAGAGGGCTTGACGTGAAACGATTGTAACTAAAATTGGTATATCTTTTACCAAAGTTGATCACCTTGCCATAAAGTCTTTATAAGCGTTAAATTATTTCTCTTCGTACATAATGCTAGTTTATGTGCCATTGCGCGTTCCGAGCAACGGCACCTAAATTTACATTGTTTACAAAGGGGTCAAAATTGCCCCTAAACCAGGGTTTTCAAAATAGGTTTTTAGTTACAACTGTTTCACGCCAAGCCCTTGATATACTGTTGATACAGGTATTAAACTTCAATCAATTGTATGTCAGCCAGTGAATATGTCGTATTTCACAAATTACTAAGGCACTTTTTTCAACAGATACGTGAAGAGGTACTTTTGTAACAAAACAAATCCTTACGAGGCGCTTATGCAGAATCGACAAATCTGATTGTTTGATTCCCTGGTACCGTATTGAATAGTTAACCCGTTCCCACATACAACACATCTGCAGCAGATGTTTTTGAAAACAACTTGGCGAAAATAGGCAAAGTGTGTGGAGAGAAAAATATATAATAATTCAATTTTTAATTGATATATTTCAGATTACCTATCATTTGTATGCATCTGCAGCTGTCTACGTTTGAAAACATTGTGACAAAAGAAGGAATTGCTAATCATTGAATTATTATACTATTAATGCTTGCAGTTTTCTGCGTTGACTTCCTCGTAATTGACCAAGTCATGATAATAGGCCATTGATATTATTTAACACACTCCTATCTTATGCAAAGAAAGTGATAACAAGGACTAAATGATGCGATCTTAAACATGTTACATAATTGCAACACACCAATGATACAATACAAATACAATTTATGTTATTGCATAAAACAACAAACAATATGTTTATAACAAAGACAGAAAATTAAAAGTACAAACGGAGACATTTACTTTTCTAGAATAGTTTACAATCATTTAACAATGCTAGAGAAAACTGAACTATTTTAGAATTGTCGTATTCATTTATGTTTTGGTGGAACGTTAGTCAAAGCCAGGCAATCACACCTTGAAACTGACCCTCTGACGTATTTACGTCTCTTCTCACCTTACAAAGTAAACACCCGAGCGTTAACAGGTTATACAGTATAATCAAGCAGGATTTATACTGTCCCAATTGCTTTAAACAAGTACATTCTATCTTTGAAACCTGTGTCCTAATCGATCAAATCATTTAAAGCAAATACTTATTATCTCTTTTTGGCAATATAAATATTCCGGCTTTCCCCAGTTCAGAGGTATCAGAGGATTGCTATGGTCTGTTCTGTCAAGCGTTTGCAGGCAGAAACTATATAATTGTATTACTGTGTGAGTCTAACGGCTATCCCCTGAAGTGATTATTACATCGTTCGATATTACGTCAGAATCAGTTAGTAACACATTCTATAAAACATTGTGGCTGTACGGATGTCCATTCAAAATAAAAACAGAAAATGTAATTTGTTTCACGTCTGAAATTTTAACAAACACTATGTCTGGGTTGAGGATCGAACAACGTAAATACAGTCCCTATTACCCGGGTCACGGCACCAAAAAGCCGACTGTTTAGTAATAAGTCAAAAACTAGACTGCTGGTTCCATATCGTATGTCCCTGACTGCAAGGTCGTTCGGCTTACCACAACTGAAGGTTAACTAGTCTTATTAATAGTATTATCTATATTCATTTCCTCCAATGGTCACAAGGTTGTTGATATGGAAAAATATTCAAAGTCCAATTTTGACCTTGACCTATGACCTTGAAAACAAGGCTTCTAGACCTTGCCATATACTAACTATATACCAAGTTTGGTTAAGATCGTTAGAAGGATGTTTAGTGTAGAGTGGTCACAAGGTTGTTGATATTGGAAAATAGTCAAAATCCAATTTTGACCTTGTCCTTTAACCTATGACATTGAAAATTAATAGGCTTCTAGACCTTGCCAAATACTAAATGTATACCAAGTTAAGTTAATATCCGTCAAAGGTGTTCAGTATAGAGTGGTCACAAGGTTGTTACGGGTGGACACACGAACGAACAAGAAAATAGTCAAAGTCCAATTTTGACCTTGACCTTTAACCCATGACCTTAAAAAATAAAAAATAGGCTTCTAGACCTTTCAATATCCTAACTGTATACTAAGTTTGGTTAAGATCGATCAAAGGATGTTTAGTGTAGAGTGGTCACAAGGTTTTTGATATGGGAAAACAATCAAAGTTCAATTTTGACCTTGACGACATCAAAGTGTATTCGACCTGTAGGGGACTGCCGCATGTGACATGTTTGAGTGGTTTGCAGCACTGCCTGGTATTTGTGCACATAATTTTGTGGAATTGTCCGCCATTGTTCAGTCTACAAAAGCTGTTTTGTCCAGTTTATAAACGTTTCCTCTTGTTACACTCTTGTATTCTAATTCATACATTCCTGCTGTTACTTCTTAGTCATGTATGCCCTGAATTATTTTGAATGTTATTATCATGCCCACTCTTGGTCTTCTTTAGTGTAATGCCCCAATCATAGTGTCACGTTTTGGCCTCCACGTTTAGCTACCTTGGGGAACGTGGCTACAACGCGAGCAAACATAGCACAACGTGGCTAAAACGTGATCTAACGTGACAAAACGTGATCAAACGTGTCAAAACGTGAAGTGGAAATTCTAATTTTGGACATGTTTAAAATTTGCTCACGTTTCCCCACAACGTACTTAAACGTGGTGAGAACGTGGTACAGCGTAATATAACGAAGCAGACCAGACACGTAGCAGAAACGTAGCGGAAACGTAGCAGAAACGTAGCAGAAACGTTGCAAAAGCGTAACAGAACGTGAACATAGCAAACGTTATGCCTAGCTGTGTCAGGCTATGAAACGCTGTAAGAGGCATAACGAGGCACGGCGTGGAACAACGTTGCGACAACGAGGTGATAGCGTTGCGGCAACGAGAAATAACCCGACTTTGATATTTGTTGTCAACGTGGAACATCGTGGCGACCCGCTAAAATTTGCTAAATCGTGGGTGTCAGAAACGGGGCATAACGGCGAGTCCAAATAGTGACACTATGACTGGGGCGTAGCGCGAGTAAAAATATTAAAATGTTATCAATTCTCGATGAAATATAATCCTTATCTACTCGACACGAACAAATTTTCCTATATTTTTTGCTAATTGATGACTTAAGCAGGGAACTATTTTGTGTCTTCGTACCTGTTTACACGCGGATGGAGGTCGCGGATGACGCTGTCAAATTGAAACATTGACCGCCATATTGAAATTTTCTAGCGAGAACAAATATGGAAAACAACTATTGGATTTATTTGTTTAATACACAATGTCAGCCAATGACAATAGTCTGATTTGTTTTATTTTTGGCATATTTCATTTGTCAGGGTAAGTTTTTGTGGAAATAAATATGAAATCATTAATTGCAACAAAAAAGTGAAACGGTCAAACGGAAAGTTCTGCCCTGTCATCTTGAACAGTTAAGACACATAATATTCAATAACGATTCAAGAGGATCGAGCATTTATTCACTATCTGAATCTGAAAAGTACTTAATCCTCATGTATCGTCTTGGTGATGAGGTCTCTGTACAGACCGCTGTCTGTGAATGAGTCTGAGAATGAGTCACGGACTGGGATTTGCTTTCAAAGTGAAAGTTTACAGGGCCATTGAAAGTTGCACCTATGAACATTGGATACGGATTAAATAATTGTCCGGGAGCATTGTTTTGTGCACATGGTAGTGGCATGGTTAGGGTTGGTACATTCACAGTCTGAGGTTGATCCTTCTTTGATAAAATGTCGGATATAGCTTTGCTTTGTTGTGGATTCAGTTTACTATAATTGTTCAAAGAATTTATATCTTTGCGGCCTGATATTTGTACTATTTGATGTGATGGTACTCCTTCATCATTCAGCTTCTGGATAAGTTGTTTCCGTGCACTGAAAAGACAAAAATGTTTGTTAAGACATGAATCTTGCTAGCATATCAGAGGTATTTTTGAATACCAACAAAAACGCCTTTTTACCCAAAGCAACCGAAATAAGACTTCTTAACAATTTGTTTTTGGTAAAAAGTTGATAAATTCAATGAAATGTTTCGGTTTCTTTTTTTGAATAAGTAAAGCAAAATATGCAACAATAAATTTATATACATTGCTAGTTCTAGGAATTCCGATATAGTAGCATTTGTTTGTTATTTACATTTGATGAATGAGCTGGATTGGTATTCTATCATCACCACCGAAGGTATAGATCTACTGGACTATACAACAAAAATCTCGATGAAATATTTCGACGTCTATGGATGGAGATCAGTACAATGAATTATAATTTGACCAGTTCCAGTTAGCTTTCATTCATTTTTGTAGTGGTGCTGTTATTATTTCGCTCTACAAATTTGATGAATTAGCCGGATTAGTTTTTTAACATCATCCATCATTGCTCAAACTGAACTTAGAAAACAAAATGTCAGTGGAAGTCAGTTAAATGACGTGAGTACATTTTTATTCTGGTTTTACATTTTATAAACCTTTCATTCATATTGTAGCAGACACATTTTGAAAACATTGTGACAAAAGCAGAAATTGCTCAAAACAAGCAATTACATGTACTTCATTTTGCCATAATATTTTCAACTCTTTCATATACAAAAACATTTATTTATAGACAATTTCATATTTTTATTTTATGCTTTATGATGAGATACTGTCACTGTGTTCTATCAGTTAAATAAGATTTACATTTAAAACATTTTTATGCGCCCATGTCCTCTATAACATTTTATATTAGTTATATACCTGTAATGCGTAATTCTTTTTTCACATTCAATCCCAGCATCTGCTTTCATTTCCTTCATTATTCCGTATAACTTATTTATACCCATTGGCTGTTTTTTATACCAGGCTTTGGCGTTTTGTTTGCAACAGACAAAAAGAAAGGACGTTCAGTGTCCAACACTTCAACTGGGCGCATTTCAGCAAACATGTTGTAGATATGAACTGGGTCCGTTTCTTTTGCACAAGGATACGCCCTTGGTTTTGTTGATCTGAAAGAGGAAAATATATCTTTGGTTCCACAAGAAATTCAAAAGCAACACTATGTACTTTGCTGCGACTGCATAATGTAGCAACCCAGATCAGCATGCAGACTGAGCAGGCTAATCAGGGTAGACACTATTTGCCTCATAGATTTTCTGTTTCATTCATATGTCATTCATTCATTATGGGTTTGTGAAATATATGAAACCTAATTAATTTATTTATTTTACATTTACTGTATCATTATAACATACAAGTGGCAAATCCGCTGTAGCCGATGGTTTACCCAGGAATCATGAATAACTAAACAGTCGCTGTGATGTAACTGAAATAATGTTTAATACGGCTTAACATACCAATAAAACAAACTTAATTATCAGAATACAAGTTCAAGTAAAATGACACTGAAAATAAAGACCACCTGTGAACAAAGACGACATTGTTCTCTTCCCATGGTCGTCTTACCACACTGGTTGGACTATTTGATATTAAATGAATAAATGATTTCTAAGCCAATATTGGTTTTGCCAAAACTTGTTATCTGTTTTAATGAAGTCGTTATTATTAAAATTAGTAGTAGTAGTAGTAGTAGAAGTAGTAGTAGTAGTATAAGTAGTAGTAGTAGTAGTAGTAGTAGTAGTAGTAGTAGTAGTAGTAGTAGTAGTACACTTAGCAGTAGTAGAAGTAGTAGTAGTAGTTGTTGTAGTAGTAGTAGTAGTAGTAGTAGTAGAAGTAGTAGTAGTAGTAGTAGTTGTAGTAGTATAGTGATAATAATAATAGAACATTATTATCATTATTTTTATTATTATTTCAATATCTCTGCGAATGTTGCCTAACGGTTAACGGTTTATGTAAATATCTTTGCATCCATGGTGGCAGAGAGAAAAGAAGGGTCAGCACTAAGGCACAGCGATTTGTTTTATTTTTGCAATTCAAATTAAAGCTTTATCTCTAAACCCTTCAACGTTTGGTTGAATAATCGCATGAGTTTAACCGTTGGATTACAATATTATCAATAATCATAATAAATTCAAAAGAGTCGTACTTCCTTCTGATAACACGCCGTATTTACACCTTTCTTGAACGCATCCATCAATAGTTTTATCTTTCAGGAAGTTGGTCTCGATCTGGGACGTTTTGGGTACGGGTTAAATCCCACGTATAAAACCCGGTCGGCCGTTCTAACGCTGAAGATCACGCAGGTCTTCGTTGTTTCAAGTGTCTTCTTCGGCTTTTTCTCGCAGCAGATTTGACTCTTCTGTCAAACCAATATGGTGCAGAAGTCGTAGAGGCGGATGTGAACATCATATGTGAATCATGTTTGTTTGCAGACGCCAAGAAATTTCTCCGTCGACTAGCTTACGTCGAGTCGCATGACGGAGCGAATATGGCATGTCAGTTAAATTCTCCATAAATCATTTCCAACTTCAAGCAAATCTGCAGAAGACGCATTTGAAAACATTAAGGCAAGATACGGGAAACCTATATGTGTTAAATGCTAGCGTATATTTTGAATATAGCAGTTGAAAACTTTTTGCCAAAAAGAGAAATTGCTCAGTGCCACCTGACTACTAAAGTTGCGCCAAAAGCCGTTTGCGAGTGAAAACATGCGTAGTAACGATAATATGATTGAATGTATGGTTTTGACTGAAACTTTTCCTATAGCCGATATGTCTTTGGAAATTACTCAAGCATTTTTAGGTAACTTTGATCGATCAGTTCACCTACTCATGTGTTTATTGGCTATCTCACACCAGCACTACATGTGTTTAAGTTGAAAAAAGAATATTAGCCGTCCCGCTAGTAAACCAACGTTATGGCCTCTGCGTAATGTATCGACCTAGACCATCCTGTGCAGTCCACGCAGCCTGATCCGGGCCGACACATTCTGTCTCAGAGGGATAGAGGTATAGAGTAATGATTCCTGAAACAGGAAATCCACAGGAGGCGAAAAGTGTCTATCCGGGTACGCCTGTGCGACATGCTTAGGCTGATCCGGGTCGATACGCAGGATCCACAAGGTTGGTTTTCTCGCTCATATCTGTTCTGTTTTCTTCTGTATATATATTTAAAAAACAAAAAACAGGTGGAGAACATTATAACAATTCATAAATCGGAGATTTCATTTTGAGTATTCAAAACATTGTTGAAAATGGCGACATCGCTCTATTGAGAAACCTTTTCTTTTTTCTACAACAGTTTTCAAACGTTATCAGCTGAGATTGTGTCGAAAGACGTGTGTATAATGTCAATGGTTAAAACCAGTTGATAAGTAGCGAAATAATAGGATCAATTTAATAACCTTTTCACACGTACATCACTTCTCCGGCAGATTACTTTGAAACCATGAAGGCTGTCTGATGGAATATTTATAAACGGAAATATATACTGACATCATTGTGGCAAAAAGAGAATTTGGTGATTATGAACAATTTCTCCCATCTTCACAAAGTTTTAAAAAGCAATGCTTTAACAACATAGGTTGTTTTCATACGTTTCTTACAAGACATATTCTGTTCTCATAGAGTGCTTGCAAAACGTAGGTTGTTTTATACATTGCTTGCAAAATATATATAGTTTTAATACATTGCTTACAAGACATATGCTGTTCTCATACATTTCTTAAAAGACATATGCTGTTCTCATACAGTGCTTGCAAAACATAGGTTTTTCATAAACTGCTTACAAAACATAGGTCGTTTTCATAAATTTCTTACAAGACGTATGCTGTTCTCATACAGTGCTTCCAAAACATAGGTTGTTTACATACATTTCTTACAAAACATAGATTGTGTTCATACATTTCTCACAAGACATATGCTGTTCGCATACAGTGCTTACAAAACATAGGTTGTTTTCGTACATTGCTTACAAAACATTAGTTGTGTTCATGCATCGCTTACAAAACGTTAGTTGTGTTCATGCATCGCTTACAAAACGTTAGTTTTGTTCATGCATCGCTAACAAAACGTTAATTGTGTTCATGCATCGGTTACAAAACGTTAGTTGTGTTCATGCATCGCTTACAAAACGTTAGTTGTGTTCATGCATCGCTTACAAAACGTTAGTTGTGTTCATGCATCGCTTACAAAACGTTAATTGTTTTCATGCATTGCTTACAAATCTATAGGTTGTTTCCAATCTTAACTTACAAAACATCGGCTGTTATCATACATTGCTTCCAAATCAAAGGTTGCTTCCAATTCATATATATATATATTACAAGATATAGGCTGTTTCCAGTCATAGCAAACAAAACATAATCAGTTGTATACATATATATTACAATACAAAGATTGTGTTCATAGACAACTTACAAATTATAGACTGTTTTCATATATATCTTACATAGAAAACAAAACCTAGGATGTTTTCATACACAACTTACAAGTCAATGATTATTTATGGATGGTTTAAAAAACATAGACAGTTTTTATAAACAACTTACAAATCAATGATTTTGTTCATGAATGGCTTATACAACATAGACTGTTTTCATACACAACTTACAAAACTTACAAAACATAGACTGTTTTAATACACAACTTACAAAACATAGACTGTTTTCATACATAGCTTACAAAACATAGACTGTTTTCATACACAACTTACAAAACATGGACTGTTTTCATACATAGCTTACAAAACATAGACTGTTTTCATACACAACTTACAAAACATAGCCTGTTTTCATACACAACTTACAAAACATAGACTGTTTTCATACATAGCTTACAAAACATAGACTGTTTTCATACACAACTTACACAACGTAGACTGTTTGCATACACAACTTACAAAACATAGACTGTTTTCATACATAGCTTATTAAACATAGTTGTATGCGAACAATGGTCACAAAAGCATAAGATATCCGAGATGTTAAGATGGCATAACATCTGACCCCCGTCCGTCTAATTCGAGTAGCATTTGGTATCCAAGCCAAAACCAATCAGTATGAGGTACGTTCCAATACGTTTGAATATCAACTTCCGGTTTGATAATCTGTTTTCCTGGAGTTGAAAACATGGCATAGATAACTTGTTGATCTGTGTTCACGAGGTTTTGCGAAAGAAAGTAATCAACGCATCTTCGAAATTGATTTGCAAATCTGATGAGAACCATTCGTTCGCCAAGCACGAGACCACCTCCAACCCAAACTATATTATTTCGAAATATATCACTAGGCTTGGCGTCCATAGAAACGTTATATACTTTGTTGAAAGCAACCATTGAATCATTAAAATTATTTGGTTTTATCAATTTAAACCTCTTTTTCGATTTTCTGTCCCAAAAATAACCCACATCCAACCAGGCGATATATTTAGTTTTAAAAAGGTCAGCGCGTGCAGCTCTTTCAATGACGTCATACTTTGCATGCTGGGAACAAGAATAACCGGAAGCAACAGTGTTTGGATAGTGATTCGGATAGCCTGGATCTTTTATGATCGCTTTGACTTTATTCTCATTTTGAAAAGCCCAAGAAGAGTTTCTAGAAATGTCATATACTATTGTTGTGTTTTCCTTTCCGCTTCTTAGTGACATCATCAATGAGTGGAAATCCACTGAATCTGTGTACACCACGAGGTGGTTTTCCATGTAACGGAACGTTTCTGCCCAATTCAGATATTTCTCTGTTGTAAATTTACTTGACGATCTCCCGAGATTGAAATAAGCGGTAACAACAGTGACGTCATCTGAAGCTGGTATTCCACGTGAGGCTGGTGTATAAACCTGCAACAGCAAGGACGTAAATTTGGAAATAATTAGATGTAATTAATGCACTCACTAAATATAGGGGTTAACATGTTACGGTACTGGTTGTGTACTTTAGCTCACACACAAGCCACGTTTAACAAACTGAGGTGTAATTGCATCTCTCCGTAGCAGGACCACATAGAGTAAATTGACGAAACACTTACGGAGGCTACAAAGTTAATTTTATACAATAGCTTTTTCGGAAAAGCAGCCAGTAGATAAGAAAGTATGTTGTGTGGTGAACTGGTATGCGAAACATACGGGTAGATGAACTAGCCGTCTCGATATGGATGAGCAATTGTTGAAACGGCGTTTAACCCCAATCAATCAATCCATTTCCTACAATATTATCAACATTCCGTCTGTTGTTAAAGCTATCATAGGAAGGGTTTAACGGAGAGTGTTTTTCCCTTTCTCGTTTACAGACGCTTTTTGACGACTTTGCAGCTTTTCGTGACCAAGTTCTTCTTTTGCCAAAATGGTTTCAACTCTTTTCAGAAATTAAACTTTTATTTTTAGAGATTTCCTTAAGTATTCCCTAGATGTATTACATGTCGTCTGTCTTAGACTTGATGGGGTCACATTCTGATCGATAGTTTACATACACGACTGGCATTGAGGTCAAGCAAAGTTCAGAGAGTGTCGGATAAAATTACTTTGAACTATTTTGATTCATAAAAGAAAGCGGATGGATTTTGCGTTATTCGGTCGAACCAATCAAATCAGTGTGAGACAGATGGCAATCAACCAAAGACTATATTTCGCGGATGAAGACACAAGTTGATCACAGTTGTGGCCTTACGTCGACTTTTCGAAACTCATGCTAGGAATGGGATAGGGGCGAAAAGCACCTATCCCCAAAATAGCCATAACTTGCATTAAATGCAGGATAGAGTTATCGAACTTAATTATTCACATTGGCGTGGTAGTTTGGAAGCATTGTGTTAAGTTTCAATGCAATACATTTAGTAGTTACGGAGCTATGGTGAAATAGTTGTACTTGCATGCAAAACCTTAACCAAGGTGTGACGTGGACGCCGACGTCGACGCCAAGGTGAATGGAATAGCTCTCATATTCTCCGAATAGTCGAACTCAGAAGTGTTCATCTTATAGTATTAGTTAACATATTATGGTAAAATCGGAGTTATCTGCATTGAAAACATTACATAAATGGAATGTCTTGAAAATTGGAAAATTAAATTGATATAGAGTTGAAAACTTTGTATGGAAAAGGAAAAATTGCTAATTTTGAACAATTCCTTTATTTATTTTCCACAATGTTATTGAAAACAATATCTGCTGCAGAGGCGTCTGAAGTCGTGTAGAAGGGAATGGATTAATTCCATTAAACTTATAAGTACTCACGTTTAAATACTTCCGTCCTTGGAAACTGACGACAACATAACGTACCGCGAAAAAGAAGAAAAATACACCAACAAGCAACACAAGTATTGCCACCGGTTTTGTCATTATTTTTGTAAGCCAGTTCGAAAGCGAATATCGAAATGCGTTCGACAAGCAATGCATTGCCTCCGTGATTAAAACCTTTCACGCTTTTAAAAGCAAGTTTATTGTATTGCGATACAATTGTAAATAATCAGTTGACTATCTCAGCCAATCACATGACAACTGTATAAATATACACATGTGGAAGAATTATTTCACCCGGCATTTTATTTATGAAGTTATCGCGTAGGTGAAAACGGCTTCACCATATATAATTATCTATCTTTAACAAACATATTTTATTTTTCTAAAAAAATTTTTTTTAGATTGTCCATTTTTAGGTTAAATAAACGTTTTCAATTTCATATAAACAAAGAACAAAATAAAAGTACCCCTTCACTTATAATCGATGTATATCCAATATGATTACATATATTTCTTAGGTACAAACGGTCTCGGATACTACACTTCTTCATCTACAATGAGTTTGTCTTTTTAAAAGATTTATTTGTAACTTCGTGCTTTTAAATGTATTCGTGATAGTTCGGAAATTCTACCGATTCGATCCAAAGTTTTACGACCCTCATTAAGTAACTTAATATATCCCCAGGGGTCTTAATCCGAATTATCTTATACACATTTCTCATACGTTAATCTTCAATGTTGTTAGGTTTTCTATGAAGCCTTTGTTACTTTAAAAAGAAATAATTTTCAAACATCTGATAGAAAATACAATTGCGTGCAAAGGAGAAATTGCTCATAATAAGCAATTTCTCCTTTTATAATAATGTTTTCTTTTCAACTTTCTTTAAGCATCTGACAGAAGTATAGCAATTGTTCTAATATGTTTAATAATTGTTGACAGAAGATATTATTGCATGAAAAGGAGTAATTGCTAATTATGAGCAATCTCTTCTCCAACAATGTTTTTCTTCCGCTTTTTATCAAACATCTTCACACACACATGCATTATATATAAAATAACATTGCAAAGTGAAAGAAACATTAGAAATTTGAGTTACATGTATAATTGTAAGGTTGTAAAAAGTTTTGTCCGACTTCATTTCGTTGAACAATGCACTAAGGTGTATTAAGGTATATCACACACAAAATATGCATAAAAAAAAAAAAAATCATTACAATATCAAGAATATACGTTGCCTGTTGTCCCGTTATTCTTTATCATGTTTCTGTTTATATTACAACCCTTTTCCACATACAACAAATCCGCAGCAGACGAATTTCAACGCATCTAGACGCAACTATGTAAAATCTATATACAGTCCCAAGTTTTTGCCCTCCAAACTTATCATTTAGATAAAGGCTATCCTGGGGTCAGTGTTTATTAACACCTTACTGATAATGACCTAAATCAAGCCACAGAGTCATAAATACTGCCTGCCCGTATCAAATTCCCAACACATGTTTCTGAGAACAGATTTTTAGCAACAAATATCGAGCTGTACTTGTATTTACAGTTGTCTTTGCCGTTCAGAATCTTTTATTTGATTTAGTATACTTGAAATTTCAAGTTGAAGAATTAATTTTGTATTTCATAATAATTATATAAATAGTTAAGAATGAACTGTTTTTGTGAGATTTATTATATAATTATAATAACTACAAAGTTTACTGTGACCATAACATAAACAAATCATTGGTTTGCATAAGTTTATAAACAAAATGAAAATTTAGCAATTTAACATTAGCTTAACTCTTTCCCACATACAACAAATCTGCAGCAGTCGACTTTGAAAATAGAGGGTCAACATCTGAAAAATCTCCATAAAAGATAGCTTATTTGTTAAATAAAGTTGAAAACATTGTTGCCAAAGAAGATATTGCTCATCATGAGCAATTTCACCTTTGGCCACAATGTTTTCAAAAGTCATCTGCTGCCATTGCGTCGAAGTGCGTCTGCAGGTGGGAAAAGGTTAACACGCATAGCTAATACAGATTTTTGAATTATGTTATGATACTTCAGTCATGCATATTCAACCCTTAATTAAAAACAAGAAACATAAAGAAAACATTGTGATTTCATTCAATAAAATAAAATTGGATCTACATAGTATTTACATTCTTTCAACTTTCCAGGGATAAAGTCATCCCTCATTTTAAAGCAGAGGGGATTCCCTTCAGCATCAACGTAAACGTTCATTGTACCGCTTTTGAAACAGTACTTCTTCACAGTTTTCTCCATGTTTTTTCTCAATGAATAAACTCAAAGCTATGTTAACACCATCAAAGCAATGTGAATCGTCTGATATTTCAACATATACATGTAAACTTGATGTGTGATGACAGTACATTGATCAATCAACACAAAGTATATGTTCAATGACAGATTTATCAAAAAAAGGAGTCGACACAACATCTAGTTCTATGAAAAGTGGACTGTGTCGATTTCTGCCCACCACACCAATCTGATCATC
The DNA here is from genome assembly GCA_031761405.1 of Serripes groenlandicus. Lineage (NCBI taxonomy): Eukaryota > Metazoa > Mollusca > Bivalvia > Cardiida > Cardiidae > Serripes > Serripes groenlandicus. The sequence continues at coordinate 83,608 of JASEVX010000384.1, forward strand.
GAAACCTGCCACCTCTTTGCGTTTGGGTCTTTTTGTAATTTCATTTTTTGACTGTGATAGTAGCTCGCTAGCAACATTTTGGGTTCGTTTCAAGTGTTCATAATATAATGGTTTTTTTGGCAATTAAGCTTTCATACGCTTCTGTTCCCACATCTATATGATTTGCACGCATGAAGTGATGTTTAAAGAAACACACTTTTGTTATCATGGCATTCCTATCAAAAATGTTTTCAGATGCCTATCTTCAACACAGTTGTCACTCTGCATTGTTTGCTTTTGATGCATGTATTGTAGATTGTCTACATACTTCAGACTGTGTTGAATTCGCAAAGAAGAAATGCACAACATTTTGAGCTTCAAACACAGTTTTGACAATATTATTTTTTTACAATGATTTCCTTCCCTTTCAGCCACCGAAAAACATTGGCCTTTACAAAATGTGTCTCGTCAGGAAGATTTTCTCTTCTCAAAAAATATATGAGTTGATGGAAAGCAACATATTCTATATTCCAGTATCATCAGTTACAATGGAAAGTTCTTTCAAACCTAGGGTTTTAAATTCCACCATTTCGATGCAAAGTTTTACCTGAAATAAATAGGTTTTCAATTATTTTGACAATATAATTGCCTGTTCTTCTCAAATGCTAAAAACAAAGGCAATTCATATTGATATTGTATATGTAAATGTAAATCTTACTTAAGAATTGTCTTTATTGAGAATAACATATAAAACATCTTTTTAAACTGGTGGTTAATATAACAAGTTGTTTTATATAATCATATAACAAATTGTTGACTTCATGTGTGCTTTACTTTTTAACAAAAGAAAAATCACATTCAATTTAAAATACTTAAAGCAAAAATGTTTTTGTTTTTTTAAAGAAAACATAATCTAACAATAGTATATCATAAATGTGAAATGGGCATCAAAGTTTTGAAAGATAACATACCTTTTTTGTATTGGTAGAATTTCATTTCAAGCCTTAGCAAGACAAACTTAATTCAGAATATTCAGCTCACATACTGTAATAACGGTCAGTACAAGACACATCTGTGATACACACAGTAAATCGCCCAGCAGGATGGCCTGCTAAGTGGTGATTAATTGACTGGTTCAATTTCATGGTGATTTCATGCACTGATAAGCCTTTTTCTCAAAATGAGGAGTTTGGGAGGCAACTTCCCTGGACTGTATATATGAAATTAAATTATTGAATTATTGAATTAGGTTGAAAACATTGAATTTGCTCATCATGAGATATTTCACCTTTTGCCACAATGTTGTCAAAAATCCTCTGCTTCAGATGTGCCAAAAAGCGTCTGTACGTGGTAAAGGTTAAAGAGCTTGGCTACGCAACCAATGTGAACTTCTTGAAATACTTACATCATGCATGTGAATAACTGAAATCTATCAGCCCGACATCGTTATTTTAACACCAAACGTACTATGTACCTGTAGTGATTTAACAACTATCAGACTTATTAAAGCGAAGAAATAAATTTTATTTTGATAAGTCATTGCTGTATTTATTCCTATAATTCAGAGTTCGTAAGATCGCTTTTTTGATAACGGATATGAATATTATTAGTTTATTTGCTGTTTTTCTCCCTTGAATATGAATATGTATATACTGATGTTATATAATGTATTAGTTCAGGTACATTTATACGATTCTATACATAATACATTTTCATCTACAAATGTTTGTATGGTATATGTGTGTGTTTTATATGTGCAAATCATGATTTTATTGATCGTGTATCACTAAATTACGATCTTCATTATTCTAACCAATTAAAGCTTTAACCTGGTGTACTGGCTCGTTGTCCGACGCGACTATCCCCTAGGCTACAATTCTCCTCACAGTGTGTGATCAATTATCGGTAAATCACGAAACCTTACGGAGATTAACGAATATATTGCTTCCGAGGGCAGACAGGATTATCGGTATTTGATGATTTAACTAATGAGCGAAATCTTTGGGTATGAAGGTGGCAAACTCACAATAATTTACCAATGGTACATAAATCACAATCCCAAATCGTTTCATCGAACCAAAGTCATGCTTGGTGTTTCTTTTAAAGGCAGAACTGACGTCAGAGTTGTCCATATAGGTCCGCGACCTCAACAAACATGCATAATTATCCCTTTTCCCACATAAAGACGCTTTTTGATACATCAGACGAATTCTGAAAACATTATGACATTATAATTATTACACTTTCATTTACAGAGATGTTCCATATTGTTGACAAGATATTTTCAAAGTCGTCTGCTGAAGATTGTTTGTATGTAAACAAAAGGATAATTAGATAACAGCAGATAAGTACACTCATTATTGATTCATGTAATGCTTCGTATCCGGTAGCTGAGTCTGTAACGACGCAGGCTGTCAATCTAGAGGTTGTGAGTTCGAACCCATCCTCGGCCAACATTCTCTCCGACGTTTGACAAATCACAGAGTGACAAGCGACATTCGTCTTTCAACAATTAGATGTTCTATGTGGAAAAAGAGCCAGTTGATTGGAAAGTCTGTTGGGTGGAGAACTGGTGTGGGGAAGCCAGGTAACACATGCGTATGATATGAAAACTGCGTTGACTGAAGTCAATTAGAATACAAGCCGGCCCGCGAGGAAAAACCAACATTGTGGACACTGCTTAAAGTATCGACCCGGATCAGCCTAAGCATGCTGCGCAGGCTTACCCGGATAGACACTTTTCGCCTCCTGCGGATTTTCTGTTTCAGGAATTATTACTCTATACCTCTATCCCCCTGAGACGGAATGTGTCGGCCCAGATCAGTTTGCGCCATACTGTTGGTTTTCTCGTGGGAAGGCTCAAATCAATGTTATGTCTATGTACAATGAAGCCTTCAGTGTCCGTCTTTATAAAGGATATGAATAGATATAACTTTAGACGCCTAAACTTGTAGCCCAGTTACATATATTTCTTAAACATTAATATGATACCACTTTGGTGGTATAGCGGAAGAGCGTCCGCCTCGCGTGCAAAGAGGACGCGGGCCGGTTATCGGCCGAATAATACAAAATACCGGTAATAATGGCTTTCCCTCCTTGGCACTCATCGATGTTGAGTTAGCATTATGACTGACTCGCTGGTTAAGGGAGAAAAGGACCAAGTAGTTCTAAATTTGTGAACGTGGCGTAAAACAAACAAACAAACGTTAATGTGATACTATATGGAGATGCAACAAGACTCCAAAATGGCGTGACGCAGCGCGAATGCTATTAAGAAATATGTTAATCAAGTTTGTGGTGAAACAATATGACTTCATGTGAGAGAATACAAGAAGAATTCCCAAATGCAGACTCATTTTGACGTATCTGAAGCAGACGACTTCTGAAAACATTATGGCAAAAGAAGAAATTGCTCATGATGAGTAATTTCTCCTTTTGTCACAATGTTTACCATTTTTAGTCATTGGTTATCCATTAAATTGTAGAGATTTTCCTTTGTTTGACAAACTATGTTCAAAGTCGTCTGTTGCAGATTTCCTGTATGGTTAAAAGGGTTAACTGTTAAAAGTACTCTGTTAGAAAAGAAGACAAATACCATCCAGCTCCCACGAACACTGCACCTGTCTTGACAAATAAAATAAAAATCTCTATAAATAAAAGTATAATTATGCAACAGAGTTGAACACATTGTGGCTCATTGTGAGTAATATCTACTCTTGCCACAATGGTTTCAAAAGTCGTCCGCAACAGACTCGTCAAGATGAGACTGCGCGTGGAAAACTATTAAGTTTTATACTGATCAGGTTGACAAACATTTGAAAATGGGACCGTGTTACTATAAAAAATATCTCTATATGGGTTATTTACAATATTTGTTTATATAATACTGTATAGATAGGCTATTTATTGTAATACGGTCTTGTCGGTTATTTCCAAATGATTTCATTTTCCATAGACGACCATTATAGCCTTATGGGTTATGGTTCGTTCCCAACAAGTGAAACTACACAGAAACCTGTCTAAAGTTCAGTATCAGAACTACCAAAATAGAAAAGAAAACATACAAGTTGACTGACCATTGTTCGTGTTATGAGGTCAAATAGAAGGTCACCCTTATCCCACACTAAATTTTACCCTCATTTTCCAAAAATACAGGATGTTCTGAAATGGCTATTGGAGTGTCAGTATAGCTAAAAGCAAACACGACTTTGGTTATAAATCAGTCAGAGTTATTTAACTTTATGAAAATCACTTTCAACCTTCAACAAAATCATTATTGTCCAATGGGAGACAACCTCAGTCTCATATATTCATCTGAAATTCCCTGGACTAAATTGGGTGCACGTCAAGCCGATCCGATTTACTTCCCTTTGACCTACATGTTAATCTTGAATTTGATACTGACTGATTTCCGGTCGACACAAAAAGTCGCTTCATTGTCCACCGATTACACCACAATCCAGAGGGTACACATTTCAAGAAACAAAACAGTATAACAAATAATACTTCGTATAATTTTCTCACGTGTTCGGGGGTCACACCTTCCAAACAACACACACAAATAAATGCCTATTGGACGATCAAAAATAAGCAAAACAATACAAATCCTTTCTACTAAATTCGTATTTGTATTTATTACCAGTTTATAAATATGAATAGATACACAAAAATAACGTTCTAGGTTATTCTTAATATTAACTATTACAATAATACACGTGATAAAGGCATTAAAACAACACGGAGATTTTTCATATAAACCTATTCTGAGTATTTTTAGCTTATTGAATTTTCAGACCAATAAGTATAAGGCTAATAGTTTGTTTAAAACTATGGATTTAAATTGTTTTGACAGGTTGCAGACCAAATCAGCAAGTCGACATGGTGCTGGTATTAAACACCTCATCGAGTTTGAGTACTGATGATTTTGATAGGGCGAAGGACTTCATGAGGAGGGTAAGACGTCAACGATCTAGGTCAATACATTACGCAGGGCCCATAATGGGGAATGGCTCTTATGTTCTATGCGTGCATGTGGACTGAATACGGAATTGCATGAATGATAACGAGTTGTTATTACGATTGAAAATGTTAAAATAAACGGCCTTATTTAAAAAAACGAAAGCCAAATACATCATCAAACACATCATCAAGTACAACTTATTAATAAAACGAAACCTACATTTATAAAGCCAAATACATCATCAATTTGACAATGTGCACTGCTTACTCAAATGTTATCAAAGCCGAGATCATCGAAACGGTTTGTCAATTCATGAGTTATAAGATTGAGACCCAGCTCGGCCAATATCTTTTCCGACGTTTGACAAAAGTCAATGCGACAAGGGTCATTCGTCTTCTATCAATTCAACGGGCTAACAGTCTTATTGGAAAACAGCTAGTTGCTTGGAGATTATTTTGTGTGGGGTACCGTTGTCAGAAAGACAGGAAACACATATTTTAGGGAACTTGCTTTTGTAATTTAACTGAAAAACTAGGGGAAAACCTACAACTCCAGTATTCAATCAGTTAAACTGTATTAATACATTTATAAATAGTTCTCAAACAAGCGTCCTCACTGGCATAGACAACATTTAATACAAATCCGGAAATACAGATACTTCAGCCGCCATAAACGAGGCAGTTTCCAATGTGTTCAACCAAAGTCTTGGCGCCCGGCCAAATGTTGTGAATGGCATGGTCGTTATCACCGATGGCGATTCGGACGACGGAATCATGACGAAAAACGCAGCCGACTTGGCCTATTCAATCGGTATCGTCACGTTCTCGTTAGGTGTCGGAAGCGCCATTCACGCGACCGAGTTGCACACGATCGCCACCAATCCGGACTGCACGCACGTCTACACGGCGAGCGATTACGCCGAGAATAAATTCATGGTGGAGGAAATACAGAAAGCTACATGTATCGGTGAGTTGGTGTTTGTTTATTATTACCCTATATAATCAAAATTCGACAATGGTTACATTAGAATGGAAGTAATGACTTTACCTGAACAAATAATAACAGGCAAGGTAAATATATTGTATATTTTAAACATGTGGATTACTTCCATAACTGAAATAAAAAGCCTAGTAAATGACAATAAACAAGTAAAAAGGTACATATAATAAATTATTAAAACTGAAATGAATACCTATCCAAAAGTCACAATTTTGCTTACTGTCAGCTATTAACAACAGAAATACACTGCTGAAAATAAGAATTGATACTACAAAAGCTTTGTGAAAACTTTACCACATGAAACATTTCTTCAGCAGACAACATTAAAAATATCTAGACAAAAGCAGAGGTAATCTTTATAAATGAAAGTCTAATAATCAAATAGAGTTGAAAAAATGCAGCATATCTTCCTTTGTCCCAATTTGTTTACAGTTGTATGCCGCAAATGCACCAAACTGCTTCCGTTAGTTGGAAAGGGATAAACGATTTTAACTTAAGCTATAAGATATAAGGATTATATTTCATTACTTCAGTCTTTATAATAAAGATCATTTGTCACACTTGCTCCATTTATATTTTGGGGATCCTCCAATTATATGTATCCTACCTAAAGCCAATCACCAGAGACAGCTTTCTAGTGCATTGTTGCTCATTTACCTTCTTTATTTATTTGATTCAAAGCCAGATCACTGTCAATTACAGTTTAGAGATTACACAACGACATTATCTATGACAGATAAAATACATTTGTGCAAAATAATAGGAAGGCACTTAGCATAACTATCATCCTTAATAAATGAATCTGTGATGTAGACTATTATTCAAAGAAAGTGATCAAATAATTCACAAAAATTGAGGCATGGTGTCAGGTTCAATTCAACCTCATGACAGCCATGTCAGAGTACCTTTTCCTTGTCATTATTACCCTGGGTCATGGAGTTGTGCTGTAATAAAAATATAACTGGAATACTGTACAACTGGCAGAAAAACCCGAATAAACCAATACAAACTTGATACAATAAGACATCTTTATGAACTGGCTTTATTTAGAAAATACCAACCAAAATGTTAGTGTCATTATCATATCACTGTCATGGCATGTCAAATTGTATAAAACTATAGAAAGCAATGATGAAATTATAAGGGCACACAAATGTTGAAATGTAGAGTTTTATGTTGAACAATCTATCCTAAGACATAAAAGCTTTTGTAACAAAACCAAAAACTGAGTTAAATCTAGCATCTTATTTATGACTCTTGGAATGGTTATTGAATTTTAACATTTTGTTTGATCAGGACTGTGAGTAATGTTGGTAAATGTTCCATTATGCTTTAGAAGTTAGAATTAGTTACACCATTTCAGTTTCACATGCAGATACTCACCAGTTTCCTTCAACGATGCTCATTCTATATATATTTCTTTGTAAAATGTGGATAATGACAGTTTAGTACAATCTTTTTTGGTTGGTCCAGTCATTATACATGTTTTGAAAAACCCAATTCCTCTACTTCAATGTTCAGAGCTCAAGAAATGGCATATGTTGCATATTCTAAAAGCCTTATTTGACATCATAATGCTATGCTGTAGGTACTCACGATAATCATCAGAGTGCGACCATTCTTTGAGTAACCACAACATAGGATTTAATGAATGCTGACTGAAATATCATGAAAGCAATCAAGACCTGCTTACTCCTCCTAACATAGTACTCTGGCTGTTGCAGTAAAATGTTTATGCAGGGCTAAACTAAGGCTAAACTAAGGCAATGGAAGAAGAATTGTTTATCACAATGCTGAATGGGATTATCCTCGACTAGATACAAAGTCAAAACATTGATGATCAAAAAAAGGCATTGAATAATTATATGGTGAGGCATGTTTGGAACTAATCAGTGTAATGATACTGAACAAGCATAATATCTTGTTTTTAAAGAATATCCGCAAAAACTGACACTTACTTGTAGATCTGGCAGGCCAAATGTCAAAGTTATAGTGACCGTTTCATTTTCAATAATATCGAGAAAGCAGATAAACCAGCTAATTCTGACGTTTAGGTAGTGGTGTAACCGAACAATGTCAGGGAGAAAAGTGAACAAAACCCAATGACGGGATGTCGTTTTATTATCGTAAAAGGCTGAAATAAAGAAAACCATAACAATTTCCCCGTACAAATGTGCAACTTGCCAAGGTTCATTGGATCCCATGCAATTCCAACGATGGACTAACCAAATAATCACTAATAATTAATCAGCAGATCCATTGGTTAAATGAATATAAATTGGTATGAACTAAATATACAGAAATCTGATCTTTCCCATGATGAAACTAGAACTATCACTGAAGATGATAAATACCCCCAAAACAGCACCTTGACTCAAAATATGGCTTCCGACCGACCAACAAAATACACCGCACTTCCTCTCAATGTGTTGTATCATCCTATGAAGTTTTATTAAATTCCAACAATTTGTTTTAAAGTTATGCTCTGGACAAGACTCTACGAATAAGAAAAAGTAACAAAGGGCAATAACTCTGTAAGTATGTAAATAAGAGTTATGGTTCTTGTACCCTGCACTTCCTCTGATTATGCTCTACCATTGTATGCAGTTTTATTAAATACCATCTGTTAGTTATTAAGTAATTCTCCGGACAAGAAAAAGTAACAAAGGGCAATCACTCTGTATTTAGATTAAATAGAGTTATGGTTCCTGTACACTGCACTTTCTCTCAATGTGTTGTATCATCCTATGAAGTTTTAATAAATTCCAAGAATCAGTTTTAAAGTTATGCTCCGGACAACTCTACGAACAAGAAAAAGTAACAAAGGGCAATAACTCTGTAATTATGTAAATTAGAGTTATGGTTCTTGTACACTGCACTTTCTCTGATTATGCTCTACCATTGTATGCAGTTTTATTAGATTCCATCTGTTAGTTATTAAGTAATTCTCCGGACAAGAAAAAGTAACAAAGGGCAATAACTCTGTATTTAGATTAAATAGAGTTATGGTTTCTGTACACTGCACTTTCTTTCAATGTGTTGTATCATCCTATGAAGTTTTATTAAATTCCAACAATTAGTTTTAAAGTTATGCTCCGGACAAGACACTACGAATAAGAAAAAGTAACAAAGGGCAATAACTCTGTAATTATGTAAAGTAGAGTTATGGTTCTTGTACACTGCACTTCCTCTCATTATGCTCTACCATTGTATGTAGTTTTATTAGATTCCATCTGTTAGTTATTAAGTAATTCTCCGGACAAGAAAAAGTAACAAAGGGCAATAACTCTGTATTTAGATAAAATAGAGTTATGGTTCCTGTACACTGCACTGCACTGCACTCAATGTTTTGTATCATCCTATGAAGTTTCGTTCAAATCCTATGTTGCATTGTTAAGATATGGTCCGGACAAAATATGGCTTCCGACCGACCGACCGACCGACCGACCGACACAGTGACTCCTATATACCCCCCCCAAAACTTTGTTTTTTGGGGGTATAATAATAATTACACAATCTAAACCATTACTAGAATGTCTGCGATGCAAGATTACAACATTTATGAACATAGAATATCATTTATGAACAGAGAATATCATTTATGAACAGAGAATATCATTTATATCAGAGAAGCAGATAAAGGAGAGACGATATATACTGTCCACAACTTCACATATGACTATGAGTGCTTTAAACATAGGGCACGAAATAGAATCCCAGTTTCATTTTAGGCAATAAAAAGCATTGAACATGTCTGACATGGAAAAGATTTGGCAAGGTGCTTAAATAGTATTTATATAATACCATGATTGTGAGGATGCAGCCCAAACTTACATTATGGCTCAGCAAAACATTCCTTGTCTGCACATTTGGGTTTGCTGTTTTAAACACGAACACTAACTCTGACCTTCTTAATTTTTCCTGTCACTAGTTTCATAAAGGTCGTTTAAATAATTTCAAATGCGGCCGCCCAACAGTTTCTTTTAATCATGCCGTTTCAATACAAATAGTTTGTGAAATGCGGCCCGTGACAGGTAACTGACAGGTTTGCGCAAGCAATCCCTGTTTTTTTATGCTCTTATCATTGTATACGTTTTAAAAAAAAAACGCATTTCTCAACATCGCTGTTGCAATCAAATGTTTATGCAGGGCTAAACTGAGGCTCAGGGTCCATAACCGGAAACTTGCTCGACTGAATTCAAAACATCTTTAATTCTTAAATATTATGGCATGCGTGTAAAACATTTTGATTGAGATCCGATTGATGGCTTTGCATAGATACCTCTATGATGGTTTCTGGGTTATGAAGTAAAGAGGCTCCCCCTTTTTTTTAGCCCGTCTTCTTCTGTACTGATTTGAGTACTAAGACTTTTACATCCTTGTATAGTTTGATTTTACTATTTTGGGGTACAGGTTTTTGTACTTATGTCACAGTTTGAAGTAATGTTTGAACATAAAACATACATAACAATTATATACTGCAAATTGTGACATTCAATCTACAATCCTGTTTACAAACCTGTGCAAATTGTGACAATCATTCTACAAACCTGACTTTAAATCAACCATGTTATGTATGTTTATATTTATACTGCGATTTGTGACATTCTATCTTCAAGTATGTCTTCAAACATTTGCAAATCTTGACAATCAATCAACAAACCTCTGCTAAATGTGACATTCAATGTGCTAATTGTGACTTTAATCTACAAACCTATGCCATTAGATGAACACAATACAATAATTCAAGTTAAGACAACCATTATGTTTAAACATAAACATCCATGACATAGTTGATTTAAAATTTGTATATTATATTGTGGTTACAGTGCTGGTCCAGTTTTGATTTGAAATCATTTAAATCTTTTGAGTTAACAACATACTTTGGGAGTGAATTCCTTGACATGTTTGTAATTGAACAAATGTGATATTTGTTTGCATAAATACACTCGAGATTAAAGGAAAACCCTATAATTGATACTTACTTGATAAGCTTGTAGATCTGGCGGGCGAAATGTCACGGCAAAGTTCTAGCTACCGATTCGCTTGCAATGTGTCGATAAAACAGGAAACTAGCCAGTGACTGTGCTTGATTATGAATTCGGGGCATAATCTAGCATGATTTAAATAATTTTTGTTATCCCTAAATGTGTAAATCATCTATGATTTGAGATACATATTAGACAAACCAAGAAACAAACTGACTAATCTAGGAGGTAATGCTGACGTTTCCGCGCTTGATTATCGCGCACTTGGCTGAAATACTCCCATAGCAACAACGGAGCATTCTTATTTTTTCGGTTACTTGTTTCATAAAATAAACCTGATTGCACTTGATTCAGTTGTCAACATTTTGTCTTTCAAGTGGAATTACGTTTTATTCAGACAATGGACTATAAGTATATGCTTTTGTGGCTTTATATCGTTATACAATTACATTCACAACATTTCGAGTTGGACTGAAGACAGTTCCTTGACAACAAAGCCTTCGTCGCTGCGGACTACTTAGATAAACAATAAATGTTCTTGTTTAATTTATCTACGCCAATCATTTATAAGATATGTCTTAAAAATATGAGATGATGAATAAGCATAACACTTTTACGAATGCATCAATAAAAATATTTCAATTTTCGAATTATATCCAATCAGAGCGTAGGCTGCGGGCCTGAACATCGCCCATGAAATGACATCTGGAAAAAAGGCCATACTGAATTTGATAGACCATTGAATTCTGATATATATCTTAATCTTGACATAAGATGTTATCTAATAACAAGCTAAAGTGAGCCGATTGTTCCGCAATCGGCCTCACTGTGCTCGTTATTATCATTATTATATGTGTAGTGTATATCACCCTGATATAGGCTTAATTTCCTTTTGAATCCCAACATAAGTTGAAAGTAAGTAAATAATTGCAGAACATTGTAAGTTGTACGCTAGTGATGTGTAAATTCTCAACTTCTCACAAAGCTCTGCTCTTTTTCAATCGGAACTTAGTTTTCCTTTTTGATCATTTTCATGTGAAATTTATGTTTTCAATTTGATGTTTTAATGCAGGGTGATAGATAGTAGGTTGATATGTGTGCCGAGAAGACAATTATTATTATGATTATTATAATTATTATAAGTTTAGTAATCAACACTATAATTATTATTATTCTAATTATTATTATTTTAGTAATCAACACTATTATTATCATTATTCCAGCCCCGGTGTTATTACAGATAAATAAGACTTACGAATGCCAGGCTTGTTAGAAAATTATATATACGAGCGAGCGAAAATTAGGTCTAATGTCCATGACTGGTGCGACTCATATTTATACTGCCTCTTTATTGAGTGTTTTGTATTGCAGTGCAGTCTGTACCGCCTCTGTTCAGTTATGTGAAGGAGACTTCGCCTATCACGGTAAATTAGCTCAGTCAAGTAGAGTGATTTAGGGTCGTGTCGCTTTTGGGCTGCGTACAGTAAAGAATCAGATCAAACCTGCGCATAAGCATAATCTTACCGCATTAATATAATGATTCTTTATCTGTATCTTTTGTCAAAAAAAAAATACATCTGTAAGTTGTAACCCCTCTATTGCAAACTTAATAACGCTCCAAGAAAAGAATAACATAAAGAATTTGCAACATACAACAAGATCAACTTGCTGACATATTTCCTACTCTAGTATATGTACTTGGTCCAATTCCACCAACTTCACTTAGCGCTAAGTAATACTTTCTAACATACTTTAACACATAGTTCATCTTTTTTGTTTTCCTAATAAAAATGCCAAAATATTTCATTTCTTAAGAAGTATTGTTAGTCAAAAAGGTAGCCATTTATGATAACTTAGTCAATTACTCAAAAACATTCAACCATTCATGTTTTACAAAGAATTAGGGAAAGAACAATTATGGAATATGCTTTTAATTACATGTACATGTATTAAGTTTTACTTAGCTCAAAGTTATGTTGATGATATTTGACCATTAGATTTGTCAGCCAGACGTGACAGATAAGTGTTCTGTTCCACAGATAGGTGTCTGTTCCAGGGCAATGACTTCAAAACAGTTTACAACTTTGTAAAACCAAAATAAAACAATCACTTTTTTAAACATAATCGGGTTCGATTTCCCGGCTCATTTTACAATCAATGACTTCCAACCTGCACTGCGATGGTGCCGTCGGAGCAGGAAAATAACACCTACACATGTTGGGAATATCTTAATACATAATTCACATTGGTGTTCTTTCTATTTAAAGTTTTGTCGATAGTGTTTTAATTTAACTTTCTTTTTGTTTCTATTTATTTAAAGTTTTTTTGATAGTGTTTTAATTTAACTTTCTTTTTGTTTCTATTTATTTATAATTGCCGATTCATTTCGTTTCGTTTCACATAATTTCGTATTATTGGATGTATTTTATGTTTTGTTTAATTATCTTTATACTTATTTATATTTTCCTTTATTTTTAGAGATAACAGTGAAATGTTTCCAAAACAATCACGAGATCCCGTGCGACTCGTCATATTTCAACTGAACAGGTTATCACCGTACTTTATAAAATGAACAAATGAGAGAAATGATCCCATAAAACGCATATATGTCAAATAAAAAGCTATCAGCTATGGTGTTGGACTCCATTATACATAGGCGAACAGTAAAGGCTCTAGCAATTGTGTGCGTTCGCCTTCTTGGTTATCAGATGAATCAAGATTCCATTTATTGTATCTGTCTACAGTCCTTCAATGTTCTAAGTTAAAGATGCAACAACATTCCATTGTTCAGTCTTGACACATCTCATGTCTTTCATTCACAGACACATGGAACTTTGCGAACTTGTACTGACGCTGGTATCTTGGCTGGAAAACTGAAGTTTCCCCACCCATACGAGAGCAACAAGTTCTTGATGTGTGACTTATCCGGGAAAGAATACGTCCTCATCTGCCCGCCAGAGGATGTAAGTTAAGCCGCTTGAACCTTTTCAATATACACACCATTGTTATCTCCCTTTGACCATACGTCCGCTCTTTGATTCAGCTCAAACATTTGGTACATTTAAAAACCACATGTGAGAAGAGAACAATCTGGTCTTTGTTCACATGTGGTCTTTAATTGCAGGGTCATTTATGCAGAAAAAAAATGATTGTGAAAATAAAATTGTGTTTGCTATAGACATGGTCTTGTTATACAAAGGCGGTCTTTAGCACATGTTTGACTTTATATTGTTAGGGAATTATTTGCCCCCTATTCCCGAATTAAATATGACTACATACAACAACTCTGCAGCAGACGAATTTAAAAACATAAAGGTAAACAAAGTTAAATATATATGAATGGTATTCTTATTTCTGAATACAGTTGAAGTGACCGATATATAACTTTATATAACAATTAAAAACTATTTTTATTGTTTTGGATTAGAATTTAAACGCCGTTTTCAACAACTATGTCTGTAGCTTAACGGCAGCCAATTCAACTACTCATGTGTGCCATGTCCTTTTCCACACCATTCCACACAACATTCTTTCCTAAGAACTGGCTGCTTTCCCATATAGACAAAACTACTATAATTTTTACTTTAGAGTATGCGAAATAATACCGATTCGATTCTTCTTTATGTACCTTTTGCATGGAAATGTGAAAATATAAGCTAACTGGTTTACATCACAGTATACAAAGGATACGTTTGTTTCAATGTAAAATCAGTATATAGTTTCACTAGTGAGCACCTAAAGTGTCATTGTCATGAGTGGACTTGTTTATCAATAGATCTTTAATGTTTCACTAGTGAGCACCGTAAGTTTCATTTTCATGAGTAGACTTGAGTTACAATAGATCTTTAATTGTTCACTAGTGAGCACATAAAGTGTCATCTTTATGAGTAGACTTGTGTAAAAATAGGTCTTTAGTTGTTCACTATAGAGCACTTAAAGTAGCGTACAGTAAAGACTCAGATCAAACCTGAGCATAAGCATAATCTTACCGCATGCATATAATGATTCTTTATCTGTATCTCTTGTCAGAAAAAATACATCTGTAACCCCTCTATTGCAAACTTAATAACGCTCCTCCAAGAATAAACAAGAGCTGTCGGAGGACAGCATGCTCGACTATTCCACCGCTTATTTGATTACTGAGATAATGGACTCTAATGTAGTTGCATGCTAAACATTAACCACAATGTCTTAAAGGGTGATATTTTCATAATATGCAGTATAGAGTTATTAAACTTAATTATTTTCAAATGTGTGATGGTTGGGAAGGGTTGTATAATGTTTCAATGGAATGCATCAAGTAGTTACTAAGATATGGACTCTTAATGTAGTTGCACGCAAACCTTTAATCATTGGGCAACAACTTGCACCATATGCAACTAGTTCAAAGTTATTGCAAAAGATGGTGTTTTTTTCGTTAAAGGTCAAAAAGACATTGACCTTTGACCTGATGATCCCATGACCTGTTTGAGTCAAGTGCTGATCATGACCATTACCCAAACTAAGTTGCATGGTCATAGGCCTAAGCAATCAGTAGTTTTAAAGCAAGTAATGTTTCTGTATTGAAGGTCACAGTAAACTTGACCTTTAACCTATTGACTCTAAACTCTCTAGGCATCACCAACTTGCTATGATGTATGTCCATACCAAGTTTAAAGATCATAGGCCTAGACGTATGTAAGTTATAAGAGTAAATGCTAGCTTTCACAAACTTTAACCATTAACTGTTTCTTTACAGAAAGGTCACCGTGACCTTGACCTCTGACCTAGTAACTCCAAACTCTCTAGGCAAAACCAACTTGAAGTTCACAGACCTAAGTGTATTTTAGTTATAAGGGTAAATGCTAGCTTGCACGAACACTTTAACCATGAACTGTTTCCATATAGAAGGCCACACTAAGCTTGATCTTTGACCTTCTGACTCCAAAGTTTATAGGCATCACCAACTTGCTATGAAGAATGTCCATACAAAGTTTAAAAACCATAAGCCTAGGTGAATGTTAGTTATAAGGGTAAATGCTAGGTTGCACAAAACCTTTAACCATGAACTGTTTCTATATAGAAAGTTACAGTGACTTTGACCTTTGACCTTTGACCTTTTGACTCCAATGAAGTATGTCCATACCAAGTTTGAAGATCATTGGCCTAGGCGTATGCAAGTTATAAGGGTAAATGCTAGCTTGCACAATAACTTTAACCAACGCCGACGGCGACGCCGACGCCGGGGTGACTAAAATAGCTCCCCTTATTCTTCGAAAAGTCGAGCTAAAACCATAAAGAATTTGCAAAATGTGTATACCAAGATCAACATGTTGACATATTTCTTATTCTAGTATATGTACTCGGTCCAAGGCCACCAACCTCACTTAGCGCCAAGTAATACTTTCTAACATACTTAAACGCATATTTCATCTTGTTTGTTTTCCTAATCAAAATGCCAAAATATTTCATTTCTAAACAAGTATTGTTAGTCAACAAGGGTCATAACAATAGCTCTCGTTTTTTCAAAAGTCGAGCTAAAATTTGCATATGCTCAATCAATTTTACATTAATTACAGGTACTCAGATTTTCTATCTAGTTGATGAAAAATTCCACCCTGTGGGTAAAGGTGATAATAATGTCACCTCACTGCTCCAACACCATTTTGAAAACCTCGGATATGGGGAAAAACATGCTGTCATGCATATGGACAACTGTTATGGCCAAAACAAAAACAATACTGTGATTGGGTAAGCATTTATTGTCTTCAGCTATTTATCTTGAAATTCATTATTGAAGCTATTGTTTCTTGTCCTCTAAATAAGTTATTCTTTGTCTACTATTTATAAACAAATTAGTTTTATTATAATGGAATAAACTTTTCAGAATCATCAGATAATTGTTAACAATACTTTGTATGAAATATTGGTGTATTAACTACAATCATAGTGTCTTTGGAGTATGAAAACAATACTCGGTTAGCCCTTTCCTCTATGTTGACGCATTCTGACACATCTACAACAGATGCCGTTTGAAAAGTATTTTGGCAAAAAAAAATTCTCCTTTAGCCGCAATGTTTTCAACTCATTTAATTAAACTCTTGTTTGTGGAGATTTTTCATGCCTTCGCGAACATGTTTTCAAAGTCGTCTGCTGCAGATTTAGTGCAGGTTGGAAAGGGTTAAACACCAGTAATTTATTTAAAAATTAAATTTCACCTATGGACTATGGCGCACAATGACCGGAAGGCATGACACCATCGAGTTTAGTAAGATGGAAGCGGGTCATACCAAATTCAGCCCGGATTGGCATTTTGGTTTATGGAAGGTATGTTCGTAAATAAACATAGATGAATACAACAAAATATATATCTTGCTTTTCCTAATTCTGAAGTAGCTTTAATTCAGCATCCAATATAGGAGGTCGAAAGGCGCTGTATATATACTTGTATATATATATATATATCAATTTTTTTTAAATCAGTTTTAAAAAAAACTTCCAGTAACAAATGTTTTAAGGATATAAAATCCATTTATCCTGAACCAATACATTATTTCTTTGGTCGGTGAGCCAACTTCATGGTTCCATGTTAGGTAGCATGCTATAACATTTTATCTCAAATAATTCTAAAGAAGTGCATACTTTGAAAACAGTATTCTGATTGTAACATTTAAATAATTGGAATCCTAGGTCAAATGTAGAATTGAAAGCATTGCACCCAATGTAGGAGTTTCTCCTCTTTACACAGTGTTGTCAAAAACCTTGGTTTGGTTTGAAATGAACTGTTCTTGTTGTAATGAAAATTGAAATTGTCTTGTCAAAAAAGATATATTCCCCAATTTCCAGGTTCGCTGGAGAAATTCTAATGTCAGCTCACTAGAGGATATTGCTCATAACATCCCGCATCTTGTTGAAGATCAAGACAAACCTGTGGTTTTCTACCAATGGTCTCCGTACATGAGAGAGTTTTTCAAGCGATTACCTTAGTTACTGTCATACCATCACTTCAGGTTTGTTAAAATTAATAATATTTTTTAAAATTTGATATTAATATCAATTGAAGACTTTGTCTCTTTATAAGTTATTTGAAATGTTATTTGAACTATTTGTTGGGCTTCTTTATTTTAATTATTGTTATCACTTTGTATTTTATATATAGTATCAAAGCTGTAGATAATTTCAAGTTTTGTCAGTGATTCGATTATTGGCGAGTGCCACGACATTGGGTAAAAAGGAATAATACGATAGATATTGTGATAATAATCTT
This sequence comes from Serripes groenlandicus, assembly GCA_031761405.1. Taxonomy (NCBI): domain Eukaryota; kingdom Metazoa; phylum Mollusca; class Bivalvia; order Cardiida; family Cardiidae; genus Serripes; species Serripes groenlandicus. The sequence goes on from JASEVX010000384.1 coordinate 101,780, forward strand.
ATCTAGGACTCTGCAGTATGCTTTGAAATATAGAGCGCACTTTTCAATTTGCCTATATATGGAAGTATTTTTTGTCATTGTTATAGTTTGTTTTTACTAATTGTAGGATGAGATCAGCCCGACCAGGTATACGTTTTGCTAGACAGCATGCAGAAGATCAAGAGGTGGAAATTTCCGTTTTGAAGAAAGATGCTATACTTCCAGACAGGCTCCCAGACATACTTCAACTTCCAGGACTGGAACCATAACGTTTGTGGTACCTATATGAGGAGATTGGACCACTTTGTGACCAGCGTGAGAGTGCCTGTCCAAAACCATCAGTCCAAAAGCCCGCTAGCAAGTCATCGCTTATCTCTAAAGTTAAAAAATGTTGAGGACATTTATTATGGCACTTTCTTCCTCGCTCTGCATCTAGAACACTGTTGTTAATATGTTTTGTTCATTTTAATCTAGTCGTTACACTAGCCATTTCATTCTGTGTCAGATCTTTTTGTCTGACATTTAAAGGTATAATATGCTGAGACCAATTCAACATGTAGCCTCAAAAATGAGTATATTGTAAATGAATAATGAATGTACATGCATTCCCATCACGCTTCAAAACCTGGGGTAAAGTGTACTATATGGTAAAGCAGCCATATCGAGGGCTTGGCGTGAAAGGGTTGTATCTAAAATTGGTATTTATTTACCAAGGTTTATCACATCGCCATAAAGTCTTTATAAGCGTTAAATCATTTTTCTTGGTAAACAATGGAAATTTAGGTGCCATTGCTCGTTCTGAGCAATGGCACCTAAATTTGCATTGTTTATAAAAGGGTCAAAATTGCCCCTAAACCAGGGTTTTAAAAATAGGGTTTTAGTTACAACCGTTTCACGCCAAGCCCTCGAGATGTCTGGAGTGGAATATAGAGTACTGGACAAAGAAACCAGGAAGCGCGTCATGTATAGGTGAGCCGGCTAAAATAATATCACAGATATACTATTAAAATTGCTTTAACCCTTTCCCACATACAACAAATCTGCAGTAGATTTTGTAAAAATGTAGGCAAATACACGAACAAAGCTCTTTAAATGTATGTATGATTACAGAAAATAGTTGAGAACATCGTTTTGAGCAATTTCTACTTTTGTCACTGTGTTTTCAAAAGTCGCCTGCTGCAGAGGTGTCCGAAAGCGTCTGTATGTGCGATAAAAATAATTTAGAGAAAGAATACATTGTAAATGTTCATGTTTCCAACTGATTTTGAACAATTGTTATATATATATAAATATATATAAATTATTGTTGGAATGTTTAACTTTGTAAGTGTCTAATGATTGCAAATAAGGTAGTGAGCATTAACCCTTTCCCACATACAACAGAGTTAAAAACATAGTGACAAAAGGAGAAATTGCTCGTTTTAAGCAATTTCTGCTTTTGTCACTGTGTTTTCAAAAGCCGCCTGCTGCAGAGGTGTCAGAAAAATTATGTATGTGGGAAAGAAATAATTTAGAGAAAGAATACATTGTATATGTTCATGTTTTCAACTGATTTTGAACAATATTTATATAAATATTTATAAATTATTGTTGGAATGTTAAACATTTGTAAGTGTCTAATAGTTGCAAATAAGGAAGTAAGCCTTCACCCTTTCTCACATACAACAAATCTGCAGACGATTTTGAAAACATACCCGAACAATATTTCCCTTTTATAAAAAAAGAAATTCAGAGTTTACTGCTGCAGATATGTCAAAATGCATCTGCATGTAAGACGGGGTGAGGTTGTCTTATAATGTGAATGCTTATCTTTACATTTAGTTAAAAGTTATGTAAATGTCAAATTAACCCTTTCCACATATAACACACATTGAAAACATCATGGTTGAAATAAAGCAAATGTCATTTTAAAGACAGTACGACTATTGGATAGAGTTGAAAATTTCAGGCAAAAGGAGAATTGCTAATAATGAACAATAATTCCCTTTTCGAAAACATGTGTTTCAGGGTTGACTGCTGCAGATATGTCAAAATGCATCTGCATGTAAGATTGGGTTAAGGTTGTCTTATAATGTGAATGCTTATCTTTACATTTAGATGTTGTGTATTGTAACTGTGCAGAAATTAGCAAAAGGCTTTACCAAATGCCGCAACATATTTATGATCAATATATTTATGACCGAGAAGTTTTTCAAATAAATATTAAAAACATTTGTATTTAATGTCTTATTTTTTACACAATCTGCAACTAAGCTTAACTTCCACATAATTATAACAAATATTTCCCTTAATATGCCCCTTACCAAAGGTACCGTCCCACAGCACTTTGAGTGCTTTAATTAACTACACTATCATCGTCGCAACGAGGTATAATTCCATCTTAATAAGACCGATCAGTTCACCTACTTATGTGTTTCCTGTTTTCCACACCACATGCTTTTCAAGCAACTGGTTGAGATTCCACATAGCCTTTTAATCCCATTTATGAAAGACGAATGACGCTTGTAACAGTGACTTTTGTCAAACATCCGAAAGAATGTTTGTTCAAACTCACAACCCCTGGATTGAGAGCCCGTGTCGCTACCGACTGAGCTACCGGGACTCGGTCAATACGAACAATCCAAAATGCTATGCTGTTTTTATCGCTGGTTTGCTTTTTATAAGTTCAACGCATAGCTATTATAATTTATTACATTTCGAAACTTTTATGCAATGCAAATACCATTGCTGGTACCATAGATGTATGCAGTGAAACCTGTGCTAAAGACCACTGCTGGTACCATAGATATATACAGTCAAACCTGTGCTAAACACCATTACTGGTACCATAGATATATACAGTCAAACCTGTGCTAAACACCATTACTGGTACCATAGATATATACAGTCAAATCTGTGCTAAACACCATTACTGGTACCATAGATATATACAGTCAAACCTGTGCTAAACACCATTACTGGTACCATAGATATATACAGTCAAATCTGTGCTAAACACCATTACTGGTACCATAGATATATACAGTCAAACCTGTGCTAAACACCATTACTGGTACCATAGATATATACAGTCAAATCTGTGCTAAACACCATTACTGGTACCATAGATATATACAGTCAAACCTGTGCTAAACACCATTACTGGTACCATAGATATATACAGTCAAACCTATGCTAAACACCATTACTGGTACCATAGATATATACAGTCAAACCTGTGCTAAAGACCATTACTGGTACCATAGATATATACAGTCAAATCTGTGCTAAACACCATTACTGGTACCATAGATATATACAGTCAAACCTGTGCTAAAGACCATTACTGGTACCATAGATATATACAGTCAAACCTGTGCTAAAGACCATTACTGGTACCATAGATATATACAGTCAAATCTGTGCTAAATATCATTGCTGGTACCATAGATATATACAGTCAAACCTGTGCTAAAGACCATTACTGGTACCATAGATATATACAGTCAGACCTGTGCTAAACACCATTACTGGTACCATAGATATATACAGTCAAACGTGTGCTAAACACCATTACTGGTACCATAGATATATACAGTCAAACCTGTGCTAAAGACCATTACTCGTACCATAGATATATACAGTCAAATCTGTGCTAAATATCACATTTTTCAGCATTTCCCTGTCTATAGCAACCACACTTTCAATTCCCCATTTACCCAATTTATGCATAAAAGACCCTGCAAGTAAAGACCAACAAAGACCTTATTGTTCTCTTCTCATGGGTGGTCTTTACACACAGGTTTGAATGTATATGAAAGGCCAGTAAACATATGAGTCGAGTATAGTTATTTATTATTATTATTCTTTATTTCCTCCCAAATGGAAGATCATTTCAAAATAACAAAGACAATTATTAACAAAGTCGATTGAATATTCAACAATATGAGAGAGAGGGGGGGAGAGAGAGATGGGAGAGAGAGGGAGAGAGAGAGAGAGAGAGAGAGAGAGAGAGAGAGAGAGAGAGAGAGAGAGAGAGAGAGAGAGAGAGAGAGAGAGAGAGAGAGAGAGAGAGAGAGAGAGATGGAGGGAGAGACAGACAGACAGACAGACAGATAGACAGAGTGAAAGAAAATACAAAAAAATAATAATAACTAGAATTGTTTTTGAAAAAACAGATGTCTCCCCCTCAAATATCTGTCAAAATCTCTCAAAACATTCCAACCTATAAAGCAGACAATGGGTTCTGCACATCACCTTGATGAGGTGAACATCTGACACAAGTTTCATGAAAATCCTTCAAGCCGTTTTGGAGATATGGAGCGGACACGAAAAACAGGCTCAAACCTTTGACCTTCAAGCCTGACCTTGACCTTGAACCAGTATGGTCGGAACATGGGTTCTGCACATCGCCTTCGTGAGGTGAACATCTGACACAAGTTTCATGAAAATTCTTCAAGCCGTTTTGGAGATATGGAGCGGACACGAAATATTAAGGCTCAAACCTTTGACCTTCAAGTCTGACCTTGACATTGAACCTGTATGGTCGGGACATGGGTTCTGCACATCGCCTTCATGAGGTGAACATCTGACACAAGTTTCATGAAAATCCTTCAAGCCGTCTTGGAGATATGGAGCGGACACGATTTCGGACAGACGGACAGACAGACAGAAGGACAGACACAGACAGACGCCCAGGACAAAAACAATATATCTCCCCTGTATACAGGGGGGAGACATAATAATTAATGTCAGTATATGAGATGCACCGTTGCTGAACTTAACTAAATGCATTTGTTGATAATAGCTTCCCACCAAAGAAACGCTTGACCGAAACGAAAGGAAAAACGTTTATAGGGAAGGGGGTGCAAAACACGTGCAGAATTATACCTACATCAACATATCTCAACAATTAATATATACTGAGCCAAACAAGTAACGATACATACTTAGATCATTTGTAAAATCTTAAAATTTAAACTTGTGTTATATGTAATGTGATTACATGATTGCTTAAACATATGACTGTTTTCACAGACCATTATCGATTATTGTAGAATATCGTGTTACTGGCAATAGGGATTTTTACGTTTTGCACGCACTGCACGGGAAACCCATGATGATGAACATGTATCGACATAAAAATATACGCATTTCACAGATATTGTACCTGTCTTGTGAAAACATAGGCAAAATTCAATATTTCTCTGCTGTAATTATGCCGAGACTGAATGCAAATCAACGCCTTATAGCCATTGGTATGCTACAAGCAAACTTACGTCACGCTGACGTCGCTGCTCACTTTGGAGTGTCTAGGTTGACTATAACCCGACTTTTAGACCGTTATCATGCCCTTGGTTCTGTTAATGACCGTCTCCGTTCTGGTAGGCCCCGTGAAACGACTCCTTCACAGGACCGTCACATAAGGACGTCAACCTTACGTGACCGGTTTCTTTCCATCTACTGTTACTGCTGCTGTAACACATGGTCGTACACACAACATAATTAGTGCTCAAACAGTCCGAAACAGACTCGCCGAGCGTGGTATAAGAGCCAGACGTCCGTACCATGGGCTTATATTAACCCAACGTCATCGCGTCTTGAGACGTCAGTGGGCCACTGGACACTTGAATTGGACAAGAAATCAATGGAATACTGTAATGTTCACTGATGAGTCGCGTTTTTGTTTGAGGCGAGGAGATGAACGTGCTAGAGTCTACCGTAGGGTCGGTGAACGTTATGCTGACGTCTGTGTGCACGAGGTGGACCGTTACGGTGGTGGAAGTATCATGGTTTGGGGCGGAATATCCTACTAAAATCGCACTCCATTGGTTATTGTGCGTGGGAATCTAACGGGACAACGTTATCGAGACGAAATTTTAACACCAGTTGTCGTATCATTTCATAACGCTAACGTGAACGTCACGTTGTTCCAGCAAGACAATGCTATGTGCCATACATGCACATGTATGATGCAATTTTCTTACCCAACAAAACATTAATGTTCTAGATTGGCCTGCTTGTTCACCAGATTTGTCCCCAATAGAACATCTTTGGGATGCCCTGGACCGTCGGATTAGACGTCGCAATCCCCAAACATTAGCGCAGTTGGAGTTTTTTTTATTCAAGAATGGAATGCCATTTCACAGCGAGATATTCAAACACTTTTCAATTCTACGCGTAGACGATGCACTGCTGTAATGAATGCACAGGGAGGTTACACCCGGTATTAACAAATTCCAGAACTTAACATTTTCATCAGTCCATTTTCTTATTAATTTTCAAAAAGTTTAAATGAAATTGAAGCATAATAATCAATTTAAATTATGTATCAAAGACCATATTTTCAAAATGCTTAAAAACATAAATCATATTACTGACCCACGATAAAATTGTATCCGATTGATTTCATGTATCGTAACTTGTTTGGCTCAGTATATACAATATTACAAAACAAACATTACATAAAATAATACTGACAGTATTTAATTAACCTGGTACAAAGGTACTTGTAACTATTCCATAACTATTCCATAACGTCTAAGTATATAAATACACTAATGCATATAATTGAATTAGACTAAATTAATCGCTATTGTTTTCATTATTTTTGGTATGTATATCAACCATGGGCTGTTTATGTTTAAGTTGAATAGAAAATTTATTCTCTGTTTTGTTTATGTATATATATTTCAAAAGAAACAGGTGAAGAACATAGTAACACGTTTTCATTTTGAGTATTAAAAACATTGTTTACGATGCGAAATCGGTCTATTGAGATAAGCTTTTCTTTCTTTCTACAACTGTTTTTAAACTTTATCAGCTGCGATGGTGTCGAAAGACATGTGTTAAGGTCAATGGTAAACACCAGTTGATAAGAAGCGAAATAATAGAATGAATGAATGAATGTATATTATTGTATGGCGCATCGACAGCTAAGGTCATTTAGCGCGCAATTAATTTTAATTATTCATGATCCCTGGTAAATAAACAGTACTAGGCTAGAAAATGTGCCTTTCCCAAGGGCACTCCACCATGATCGTAGTGCCGCGACTGGGGATCGAACCCGGGACACCCGTTTCGAAATCCCCAACGCTAACCACTCGACCACAGCGGATTATTAGCGAAATAATAGGATTAATATGTGGTCGAATATCTCGGTAACAATCAAAATATGAAGAATCATCGGGTGAAACCATGAAGGCTGTCTGATGAAATATATTTCTTACAATACATATGCTGTTCTCATACAGTGCATTGCAAAGCAAATGTTGTTTTCATACACTTTTTACACACCTATAGGTTGTTTTCATCCATTGCTTACAAAACATTAGTTGTTCATGCATCAATCACATCACTACAAGTCTTAGGTTGTTTTAATACATTGCTTACAAAACATAAGTTGTTAGCATACAGTGCTTGCAAAACATAGGTTGTTTTCATACATTGCTTTCAAAACAAAGGTTGTTTTCATACATTGCTTACAACAAATATGTTGCTTACAAAACAGGGTTGTGTTCATGCATTGCTTACAAAACATAGGCTCTCTCTAATCTTAACTTACAAAACATGGGCTGGTTATCATACATTGCTTCTAAATCTTTGGGTTGTTTTCACATATATATATATATTACAAACTATAGGCTGTTTCCAATCATTTAATACAGACAGGCATAGTCTGTTTTAAAAACATAAGAGTACTAAACATAGATTTTGTTCATACATCTTTTTTTAAAATATAGACTGTTTCCAGTCATAGCAAACAAAACATAACCAGTTGTATATATATATATATATATTACAAAACAAAGATATGTATGTTATAGACAACTTACAAATTATAGGCTGTTGATTACAAAACATAGAATGTTTACATACATAACTATACAACACATAATATTTGATTTCATACATGGCTTGCAAACCATATAATTTGTTCATACACAACTTACAAAGCAATGATTGTTTTTATGAATGGCCTACAAAACATAGACTGTTTTCATACATACCTTATTAAACATAGTTGTATTCGTATGTAATCGTCACACAAACATAGGTTGGTTTTAAATTTAGGTTACAAATCAAATAATGTTTTGATTGTTTTAGTCCATAGCTAACAATAATAGCCTGCATACATTCGCTATTATATATTGTTTAGGAATACCGAAAGCTCGGCCGGTTCTAGTAACAACCGTTTTAATCCTGTGACCTTAAGTTGTTGCCTAAGGTTTGCCCAGTATATATACACATCAGATATTTAACAATGCAATATCCGAGTTGTTAAGATTGTATAACCTCTGACCCCGTCAGTCTAATTCTTGTATCATTTGGTATCCTAGCCAAAACCAATTTTCAGAATGAGGTACGTTCGAATACGTTTGAATATCAACTTCCGGTTTGATAATCTGTTTTCCTTGAGTTGAAAACATGGCATAGATAACTTGTTGATCGGTGTTCACCGAGGTTTTGCGAGAGAAAGTAATCAACGCATCTTCGAAATTGATTTGCAAATCTGATGAGCACCATTCGTTCGCCAAGCACGAGACCACCTCCAACCCAAACTTTATTATTTCGAAATTATTACTAGGTTTTGGCTTCCATAGAAACGATATATACTTTGTTGAAGGCAACCATTGAATCATTAAAACTTTTTGGTTTTATCAATTTAAACCGGTTTTTCGAGTTTCTGTCCCGGAAATAACCCACATCCAACCAGGCGATATATTTTGTTTTAAAATGTCAGCGCGTGCAGCTCTTTCAATGACGTCATACTTTGCATGCTGGGAACAAGGATAACCGGAAGCAACAGTGTTTGGATAGCTGTTTCGGATAGCCTGGATCTTTTATGATCGCTTTGACTTTCTTCTCATTTGAAAAGCCCAAGAAGAGTTTCTAGAAATGTCAAATATTATTTTCCTTCCTCCTATATAAAATATTAATATATAATATATTAATAATAATTTCTTTTTACATAAAAATTATTAATATGTTATTTATTTTATAATATAATATAAATTATTTATTTTAAAATTTACTTGTCGATTTCCCGAGATTGAAAAAAGCGGTAACAACAGTGACGTCATCTGAAGCTGGTAATCCACGTGAGGCTGGTGTATAAACCTGGAACAGCAAGGACGTCAATTTGGTAATAATTAGGCGTAATTGATGCAATTAGATAACATTTTGAAAGTAGTGTGTATGCATCAAGATAAATGTACTCTATTGTGCACAAAAATGGTAGAGCGTCCGCCTTGTGTGCGGGAGGTCACTGATTCGATTCATACAGGGGCATACCAAATGCTTTAATAATGGTAGTAATGACATATGGCGCTCAGGATTGTGGAGTTAGAATAACGACTGACTCGATTATGTCGGACTAAATGGACCAGTTGTACTAGTTACTTACCAAGAAAACAAGATATAACTGAAGTAGGGTTAAAAGCGACGTAAAGCAAAATACAAAACACAATTTGTTACAAGTAATACAACAGGTATTGGACAGAAAAAGAGTAAATCAATTCATCTGAGGAATTATTCTAGTTCTAATCTCGTTTGTTTGTTTGAATGGGATTTTATACCGCTTTCAACCGAAAGGTATGTTTAGGTATATCACGGTATTACCTATGAAAATTACCAGTTTTATCAGTATTTTTTTTATTATCCCACCAATGCATCAGTTGTACATGATAATCTCATATCCTTCAGCGAGAAAGTATAACGCCATTGCTAACATGAAAAAACCGGTGATAGTGACATCGCATAAAAAATGACGCAATCAAAGTTTGACGTAATGTGTAATAATTCAAAACATTAAAAACACACGAGCGTGTAATATTAGTTAACAGATATATATGTATTTCAATATCTATTTTAAATATTTTTTCCGTGATTTGTGAATTCCCCCATTCAATGATCCATTTATGCTTTAGAGTTGAAAATATGTTTCTGAGGTTGATTTGAAACGGTTTGTACCATTGGCACATACGCATTTTCGTTCATTCTTTGTTCTACTCTTCTTTTTAGGGGTTTTGATAATGTGAAATGTGTGTACATATTAATTGCCATCACCTTTCAATTTGAATAAATACTGAATATATGTATACGCCGTTATGGTGTTAAATAAAACTGTATGAAAAATATTTATCTACGAAAAGTAAATTGAATAATATGTATAGCCCTGAATAAGGTTTTTGACTTGTAGTCATGAACAAACAAATGTCTATAAAATAAATCGTGTGAATCGGTTGAAATTGCACATACACAACACTTTGTTTTGTGTCATTTTTATTCAACTTTAGATATATAACTGAGCATTGCTTAACGAAAACAAACAAGCAATGCATTTGCGAGCGATAAAGAAACAGATCAGCTTGCATATCTATACAATTTAATCCGCATTTAGGTGTATAGATAATAGACCCTTTGTTATACTTCGGACAAATAGTTTACACCTGGCTCATGAGTGAAGTATGTGCGGGAAGATCATAATCAACACTTGTCGAAAACATCGTAGACAGTACAAAACAACTAAGTACTTTATGTACACAAAATATCGACTCCAGTTAAACAGTGATGTAAGTACTATATTACGTTATGGCTTACGTGATTTGTAAGAGAGATTGATCATGAAATAATTTCTCAACGGGTATTGCTGTTGCAGCAGGTTGACCTGACATTATGTTTGTTACATTATGCATGTACTACAATAATCTGCATTTACAATAGAAGATATATAATATGTATAATTTGTTTAATATGCGTGTTTCATTGCTGTTGCAGCAGGTTGACCTGATATTATGTTTTACATTATGCATGTACTACAATAATCTGCATTTACAATACAAGATATATAATATGTATAATTTGTTTAATATGCGTGTTTCATTCTTGAAAGCCATTCACAATCTAGTTTCAATGTTCATAGACGTACATACATGTACATTGATTATGTATACAGGGAAAATACATACGATGCAATACATAACAAGAGTTGTCGGAGGACAATATACCTCGTCTATCAGGGCCATCGTCTATCAGGGCCTACTTCAGAACAGTTATAGCATTGGTAAAAGTCCAAAATTCAAAAGTGGAATAATTCAATTGAAATTGTATTTACAAAAGAAAACCGTTTAATAGCAACAGCATAAATTATATAGTTTCTGAGAAAAGGCCTTGAATGCCCAACTATAACCCAAAATTCCCGGTCTTGCACACAAAGGTTTGACCAAAAAGGGGCACAATTCAGTCAAAATCCATTCCATAGTTATGGGACTTGACATACAAGGTCATCTAATAACCCTGAATAAGTGTGTGAAGTTTCAAAGCATCAGCATACACATTGTTTGAGAAATAGCCTTGCACGCAAAGGTTTGACCAAGATTCAAAGTTCCAAAAGGGGTACAATTCAGTAAATATCCATTCCAGAGTTGTGGGACTTGACATACAGGGTCATATAATGACCCTAAATAAGTGTGTGAAGTTTCAAAGCAATATCTTACAAAGTGTCTGAAAAAAGGCCTTGCACGCAAAGATTTGACCAAAATTATAAGTCCAAAAAGGGGCACAATTCATTAATAATCCATTCCAGAGTTATGGGACTTGACATACAGGGTCATATAATGACCCTGAATAAGTGTGTGAAGTTTCAAAGAAACAGCTTACACAGTGTCTGAAAAAAAAGGCCTTGTATGCAAAGGTTTGACCAACATTCTAAGTCCAAAAAGGGGCACAATTCAGTCAAAATCCATTCCAGAGTTATGGGACTTTACATAAGAGTCATATCATTACACTGAATAAGTGTGTGAAGTTTCAAAGCAACAGCTTACACAGTGTCTGAGAAAACGCCTTGCACGCAAAGGTTTGACAGAAATTATAAGTCCAAAAAGGGGCACAATTCAGTCAAAATCCATTCTAGAGTTATGGGAGTTGACTGACAAGGTCACCTAATGACCCTGTTTAAGTATGTGAAGTTTCAAAGCAAGGTTTTGCCAAAATTCTAAGTCCAAAACGGGACACAATTCAGTCAAAATTTATTCCAGAGTTATGGGACTTGACATAAGGGTCATATCATTACACTGAATAAGTGTGTGAAGTTTCAAAGCAACAGCTTACACAGTGTCTGAGAAAACGCCTTGCACGCAACGGTTTGACAAAGATTATATGTCCAAAAAGGGGCACAATTCAGTAAAGATCCATTCCAGAGTTATGGGACTTGACATACAGGGTCATATAAGTTGAATAGCTCTCATATTCTCGAAACGACAAAAATGTTTTTATCTTATAATATTAATTTACATTTTATGGTATAATCGGTGGTTTCTGCATTGTCTGATAGAAAAGAGAAAAAAAGCTGAGCTGAACAAAAACCCTTAACCGGACGACCACACCGCTGCCAACAAAACACCTTGACCGGACGACCACACCGCTGCCAACAAAACACCTTAGCCGGACGACCACGCCGCCGCCAACAAAAACCTTAACCAGACGACCGCGCCGACGACGACGCCAGGGTCATGACAATAGCTCTCGTTTTTTCAAAAGTCGAGCTAAAAATGAAATATCTTAAAAATTTGATACAGAGTTGAAAACATTGTGGGGAAAAGGAGAAATTGCTAATTTTAAACAATTACTTATTTTGCACAAAGTTATTAAAAGTCATATCTGCTGCAGAGGCGTTCGAAGTCGTGTAGAAGGGAATGGATTAATTCCATTAAGCTTATAAGTACTCACGTTTAAAAACTTCCGTCCTTGGACTCTGACGACACCAGTAAGTGCCACAAACAAGATGAAAAATACACCAACTGGCAACACAACTATTGCCACCGGTGTTTGCAGCTTTTTCATAAGAAAAATGGAATGTCTTTAAAATTGGAAAATTAATTTGATACATAGTTGAAAACATTGTGGGTAAAAGGAGAAATTGCTAATTTTAAACAATTACTTCCTTTTGCACAATGTTATTAAAAGTCATATCTGCTGCAGAGGCGTATGAAGTCGTCTAGAATGGAGTGGATTAATACCATTTAACTTATAAGTACTCACGTTTAAATACTTCCGTCCTTGGACTCTGACGACACCAGTCAGTGACGCAAACAAGATGAAAAATACACCAACAATCAACACAACTATTGCCACCGGTTTTCGCAGATTTTTCATTGTTCTTGTTAGCCAGTTCGAAAGCAAATATCGAAATGCGTTCGACAAGCAATGCGGGTGCCTCGATGATTGACCTAAGTCTTACACGCTATAAAATGTAAGTTTATTTCGATACAATCAAAGTATATTTATAGAATAGGTGATGCACGTGGAAGGCCTGGGACGAACCACGGTATTGCACGAGATCTAGTCAACAGTGATATCATACACCCACGAATTGGAAACGAGGTATACCGAGGGAATGACGAAAACAGCCGACTCCCATCCAAAGAAGCCAGCGCACGTGATTAACAAATAGGCCAAGTCCCGGCAGCTGTGCGTGAGATTGTTTATAAATATTTAAACATTGTGACATGGAATATTTGTGGTTTAAAACAATACGATGGTGACTTAAATTAAATAGTTATATACATAAATTTGATATCATTGGTTTAGTTGAAACTTGGGAAGATTATGTAGGAGAATCTGATTTATTGTTTCCCTGATACTAACATTTTGATTGTGTAAGAACTCGTAAAACCCGATCAATTCGTTATTATTGAGGAGTAAGTGTTTTTGTAAAACATGAACTATTTCAATCTGGCTTTGTTAAGAGAATTTGTTACGATTTCACAGATTGTGTAGTACTCCTGTTGAAATGTAGTTCCATTTATGGTATAAATGACATTATTTTATATATTATTTATATGTCTCTGGAGTATTCATCAGTTTATACAAATAGTCTTGAAAATAACGGCATCCTACAGTTAGATCACAATGTTTCCCACGTACGCATGAATTTCCCAGACTGTCATCTTTTACTATCTTGAGACTTTAATGCAAGAACTAAAGATTTTACAGATGTTATTCTTGTTGACGATCTTGACTATTTGTATAACTCGGATATCAGTAATTAGGAATCTGATATTTTTGACATGCCACGTAACAACAGAGATAACGAGAGATACAATCTTTTTGGTAAATCCTTAACGGAACTTTGTTGCACTCATAATGTTCATTTTCTTAATTTCAGGTTATTTGATGATAAATATGGTATTAAACGATGGTCACAGTGTAGATGATTATCATATTGCCTCGAGCGAGTTATTTCCCCTAGTGTCGTACTTTAATATTGAAGAAGTTGATTGTTCCGACCTTTTTTTTCTCTATATGCACAATTTAAATTTAATTGTTCAAATAATGTTTCATCGTCTGCATGCGAAAATGAACAGCTACACACATATGATAGTTTTAAATGGGACGATAGTAAGGAGGATACATTTTATAAAACATTGTGAAAAGTGCAAACTCTGGTATTCCGTCAATAGTTGACTTGTATTGCAATAACATGTGGCTTGAAAAGAAAAAAGCATCACAAAACGGAAAACTGTACCAAACCCCAGTGGTGGGACACAGAACGCTCTTTGGCTAAACAGGGGAAATATTTTCATTGTTGAGAAGATTTAGATGGTCTAATCTTGAGTCAGACTTTGATTTATACAAACTGTCTCGTACTTCCTTCAAATATATCTGTCGCAGTAAGAAAAATGCATACCAGTGTAAAAATAGACATTTTTATTACTTTATGATTGTAGAAAGAACCAATAACCAATTTTGGTATTTAGTGAATAAGCAAAAATACAAAATCGAAAATGGAAATCATATTAACAGTTGTGAATGGGTCAAATATTTTAGTAGTTTATTATTCAAAGACAACCTACAACCTATACAGGACATACATATTAATAGTTGCCAATCAAATAACACAGTCGTTGATTATCTATTAAATTCTCCCTTTGCAGATGAGGAAATAATTAGAAGTATATCAAAATTGAAAAACGGAAAGGCACATGGTAAGGACGGAATCGGGCGGAATTCTATAAGAAAACATGTTTTGAAATATTGCCATTTCTTAACGTTTTATTTAATAATGTTTTAAATACTGGTAATTTACCAGAAATGTTGACTGAAAGTGTTATCATACCATTGTATAAATCCGGGGCATGAAATGACCCATCTAATTATAGGGGTATTTCGCTTCTTTGGGCCAATGAACTTAATACAATGGATGAAGCTCAAGCTGGATTAAAAGCTGGTTATTCTACAGTTGACAACATGTTCTGTTTACAGAGTATTATTCAAAAGTATACCTCTAAGACTGGCGGTCAGTTCTACGTATTATATGTAGACTTCCAAAAGGCATTTGATTCTGTAAATCACTTCAATCTCTTTTCGTCCTTAGTACGTAAGGGCTTAAATGGTAAAATAGTACATGTACTTTTATCTATGTATAGTAAAACAAGGTCGCAAGTTAAGATTCACCATAATCTTATCTCTGATTCTTTTTCTTGCAATATTGGAACAATTCAGCGGGACTTATGTTCACCACTTATATTTAGCATTTATATAAATGATTTATGTACAGATCTTAGAGAAAATGCAGGAATGGCATATTTGTCACAAACAACGTCTCAGGAATATATTGTCTCCTTTTCGCAGATGATGTGGCAAATTGCGCAGACACCGCAAACAATCTACAACAACAACTTAATGTTATTTCCCAGTATTGCAACGACACTGGTATGAGAGTGAACTTAAAGAAAAATGAAATTATGGTTTTTAGAAATGGTGGGCCTTTAACTCTTTCAGCGCCGAATTGTTTAAAGTAGACTCTTCCATGTTCAAAAAAGGGCATCTCTATTTCTCATGTAATAAACGTTTGGACTATTTTGAAAACTAAAAAGCAAACAATGCTGATTTCAGGTGGAACAGCTCGTTACGAGCTGACTCACCTGATTCAGTATTGTTTGCAAATACTTCAATATTGCCTTTGGCGCTGAAAGAGTTAAGAAATTACGAAAAATGGAAATTAAATGACGAAATCTTAAAAGTCACATCCTGTTATGAGCCGAGAACTGCGTTTAAATATACGCCCGGATGCATTGAAAGTAACCACGTCACACTTGTCATGGTTGTATTTATATCTCCGTAGGTAAGAATACCTATAAAAAAATGTTTATCATATCCGGTAGGACTTTACTCGACAAAGAGAGAAGGGAGCATGTCGTCTGCAAAAGACGGGGCAACTTTGTGATTGCACAATATCATTCAAGTGTGTATTGCCTTGACAGTATTCTACGATGACTTCCTCATAATTGACCAAGTCATAATAATGGGTCATTGGTCATAACTTTATTGTATTCCTTGTCCAAGGGCACTCCTCAGTAACTGGGCATGGGATAAAACACGTTACCATGACAGGAAGTTGCCTTGTTGCTGAATCATATGACATAGGTATAGTATTTAATAATGTAAGAGTTGTAAAATGAAAGGATAACAATTGGTACAGAAATCCAAAACATTGCCTAATTTTTTTTTATATCAGCTATTTCACCTTATTATCACAATCATGTCAAACACGTCAGTTGTATTTGCGTTAAAGGTTATCTGAATCACAATCTCATTGACATCGACCTTGAATACTTCTCATGTAGCTTTGGTTAGGCCTGGTTTTACTGAGATCGTTCATTAATGTATTCAATTGTTGAGAAATTGCTGCTTAATATAAACATTTTTTCTCAGCTGTAGATGCATTTAAAGCAGACGACTTTTGAAAATATTATGACAAAAGGAGATATGGCTGACAGTGAGATATTTCTTATTTTGTCGCCATGTTATCAACATATTGATAATTAAACTTTCACTTACAGAGATTTCCCACAGTTTGCTGCAGATGTGTTGTATATGGGAAAGGTTGAAAATAATTCTCTATTTCCATTCTTTATTTCCACTTCGTTTTTCCCAAGGCGTCTGCTGTACTTGCGATAAATGTCGTCTGCTGTAGGTAGTTGGTTTTAAACAGTACATTTTCTCGTCAGATCTTTTAATCTAAAGGTGTCCTCATTCTTCGTAAGCTAAGCCAATCGTATTTCAGGTGGCCCGCGTCCGGTGAGTTTGGGGCCTAATTGCATCTCCTTGTTGGCACAATTTCAACCTCTTAAGCTCGTCAGGAGTTACAATTATTGTCTGAATGAATATTTAAGGCTATACTGTCAGTAAACGGACAATAAAGGTTCTGTGACACTGTGTGTATGTACAGACTCGAGTTTGCCTTCAACATTCTCATGTCGAGGGCTTGGCGTGCAACGGTTGTAACTAAAAACCTATTTTTAAAACCCTGGTTTAGGGGCAATTTTGACCCCTTTGTAAACAATGCAAATTTAGGCTCAGAACGAGCAATGGCACCTAAATTTCCCATTGATTACCAAGAAAAATGATTTAACGCTTATAAAGACTTAATGGCGAGATGATTAACCTTGGTTAAAAAAATACTAATTTTAGTTACAACCGTTTTACGCCAAGCCCTCGATGTGTGACAACACTTCAAAAACAAGACGCGGCTAATCTTTTATCTCTACGAACAATGTTCTATAAAGAACAGCGGCGCAACAACAGTGTATTAAGATAATGTCAGTTCATTGATTAGTTCAAACGTATTTAATTTCTTTTGAGAAAATGGCTTGCGCTAGCGGGACGAGAGCCCTTTTAGAAGAGGAAGATAATGATACATGTTGCGTCTCTTGTATTGAAATCGGCTATTTGAAGACTGCCGAGATATACTGTGTTAATTGTGGCAGATACCTTTGTAACATATGTGCTGAATACCACCAGAGAGAAGAGTCGTCAAAAAAGCAAAAACCTCCTAACAAGGACCAAGAACGTGACACACTAACGTCATCTGATGTCATTGACGACAAACCTGACGAATGTGTCCAAAGATGCGTCATACACGTCAAACAAGTCATGGAGTATTACTGCGAAAACCATCGGAAACTTTGCTGCATTGCTTGCATAATGCTCGAACATACGTACTGCTCTAAGAAGTACATACCTACTGCTTCTGAGAATATCTTTAAAAGTGAAGTGTACCGCGAATTTAAAGCAGATATCCAAGGCTTTATAAAGGATAGTCATGATAATCAACAGAAATTGAATAAAACACTCGAATTTACACGGAAAGAGGCGTCCGACAAATTAGACGACATTCGTAGACAGAGACAAGCGGTGAATGCTTATTTTGATAAAAGTGAAGAGAATCTGAAGCGTCAATGTCGGCAGGCATATACGGACACTACGAATCATATAGATGAAGTTATAAAGGAAAACAAAAACCTCTTAATTGACTTGTATAAAATGAATGTAGAAATGAACGCAAAAGAACAGAATGTTCAACAGTGCCAGGTTTTTGTTAAGCTGAAACAGTGGCATGATTTACCAAAACAATATGCCCAGAGACTGGCAGACATAACAGCAGGAGGTCGAGTTCATCACTACAGATTCGAACCATCAGATTACTTCGAAATACAAGACAGCAAATATTTTGGGCATTTGGTTTTACAACCTGAACTTGTTAATGTAAAGCAAGACAGTGAAACAATTTGTGATATCAGAGAGATGGCTATTTTGCCGAATGGTACGATTGCATTGGCCGATTACGAGAATGATTATATAAAAGTTATGCACCCTAGACGTTTACAAGTTACTCCAGAACTAATGTACCATACCATTGGACCAGTAGGATTGGCGAAATCGTCTCTAAACCAGTTTGCTGTTTCAACGTATAACGGTAGAGTCGACGTCATCGATGTGTCGGCTTCTTATCTAACGTTCGTGCGTGGACTGTACCGACCATCACCCTCTTTTTTTAAATTAATTGGCCATTCTTTGTGTTACACCAACATGGGATTAATCATGGCCAGTGGGTTCAAATCATTTCCTAGGAGTGGTAAGTTTGAATACGTTTCTTGCGACAATTCTTTAATGCAATTGATTCCGTGGGAGATTTTTGACAATTTGGTGGATAATACATGGTCTGCACGACATGAACGCTTTGCAACCTGTTCTGGAAATGGATCAATCTATAGAACATTGAAACAACGTCGCTTGAGAAAACTAATTCGCCAAAATATGAATGGAGATATTCTAAGCACATATGAACATAAACAGCTTCCATCACCATGCGGAGTTGGCGTATCCAGTAGCGGTGCAGTCTACGTTTGTGACGATGAAACCCACACAGTCCACGTACTGACGCCAGATTTGAACATAAAGCGGATTTTGAAAGTTGACTTTGGTGGAGCCAAACCTAGGGCGTTGGCATTTTGCAATACATACGAATTGTTGTATGTGTGCACTGATGGAAACTTTATCTGTATTCTAAGATTACCGGAACTGTCATAGATTGAATACTTACTTGAGTTACTCACGTGTTTCACCATTTCAACAGTATTTAAATTATATCACGGCGACACTGTACCTTTTCATGATTCCACTTCATCATTATGTTTGTAATTGTTAAACAATGATTTCTTAAATATTAATATTGTTATCAACAGTTTCTTTATTTTCTTACTCCATATGAATAAATCAATCAAGCAAGTTTTACAACTTTGTTAATTACAGTTTCTATAAGCTTCCAGTCCATGGGAATACAATATCTGACTGATTATAACACAACAGAATACAAGAACAAAACATACATACATATATCTGACGGAGGGCAATAAATACAATTAATCTACTCATAAGTTTGACTTTTACCTCCGATTCAGTTAAAATATCGATAGATCAAGCATTTCTGTAAAGACAGAAATCAATCAATTTCTGCAAAGACAAAAATCAATCAAACAATGAAAAATATCAATGAATCAATGAAAAGAAATCAATCAATCAATGAAAAGAAATCAATCAATTCATGCAAAGAAATCAATGAATCATATTTTGTAATGCAATTAATAATTCAAACATTTCTGTAAAGAACACCTATCAATTAACCAGTTCTATAAATGAATTAATCGACCAAGCAACCATTTATGTAAATAATCAATCAATCAACCATTTATGTAAAGGAGTACACCAATCAATCCATCAACCAATTCTTAATAAAACCAACCTATTACTTAACCAATTCTTAATTAAACCAGCCAATCAATCAACCAATTCTTTGTTAAACTAACCAACCAATCGACCATTCACTAAATAAATAAATATATTATTTCTGTTATTTGTCCTCTTTTCTGTCTTCAACATTCCATGCACTATACGTTTTGTTTGGTGGTATTTGTTGTGTGTTAAATCTATGGTTTTGCAATCTTTGCCAAATGTATTATATGTCAATTGAATAGGCACGTGTATTTTCGTAGATGTAATTATGTTTATCTGCTCATTTCATAGCATAGACATAATAAACATTATTATGGCTATGGCCTGAAATGATATATGTTCTGGACCTACGGACATGTATAGATATTCTAAACCTACGAACATATATGTACATACGAGTCTTATCAATGTATATATATATGTGTGTGTTTTCTCTTCTATGTATCATGCGTATATGTTGTTCTCTTCCATGCATCTATGTGTATATATATATATATGTTGTTCTCTTTTATGCATATATGTATCTCTCTTCAATGTATATATATGTCTATTTTGTTATCTGTCATGTATGTTTACGGCGATGTAAAATAACTTTATATGCCGAATAAATAAACTTGAAACTTGAAACTTGTTAATATTTAAACATTTATAAGCTTAATTTTAATCAAACTCGCTTATTATGATTTATTAATAGCATAGAATAATAAAGTACAGTTTACCCTGATCCATCAGGTTTTTTCTATCCATATGTCAGCCGTCTCGCAAGAAAACCAACAGTATGGCCTCTGCGCAATGTATCGATCCAGATCAGCCTGCGCAGTCCGTGCAGACTGATCCGGGCCGATACATTCCGTTTCAGGGGGATATAGGTATAGAGTAATGATTCCTGAAACAGGAAATCCACAGGAGGCGAAAAGTGTCTATCCGGGTACGCCTGCGCGGCATGCTTAGGCTGGTCCGGGTTCATACTTTACGCAGAGTCCACAATGTTGGTTTTCTCTCGGGACGGCTCATGTTGTTATTCAAGTCCTTTCTATTCATCAGGTGCTTTCATTTAAATTTGTCACAATAAGAAAAGACTTGTAAAGAATTTTAAGTTTCATGAAGTTACAGATTAGAATAAATGATTGCCTGTTTCTTTTAATCATTTCCCTCATACAAAAATTCTGCAGCAGACGACTTTGAACATATTTTGTCAAAAACTAGAAAATCTCTATAATTGAATGGATAACCTATGACTAAAAATGGAAAACATTGTGGCAAAAGGAGAAATTGCTCGTTTTGTCTCTATGTTTTCAAAAAGACGTCTGCTGCAGAGGCGTCATATAGCGTCTATATTAGGGAAAGGGTTAACGTATATGTGTTGTTGGTGTTTTGTTTATGTTGTTTTAAATATTGACTTCATTTGGCAGTTATTAAGCATCGATTCTGCCAAATATTTAAAGCCGTCATTGAATATTAAACAATCATACAGTATAATATATTCTTTCTTAATAACAATTACCTTGTATGGAAATATCAAATGGATTTGAGTTTAAAGCCATTTCAAGGGTATTTCAGGTTTATCACGCCTGCCAGTGTTTTTCCAGGCTTTCTCTCAAAAATTCTCCACACAACATTCTTTCCAGGCAATTGACTACCTTTCCACATGGACTGTTTAGTCGATTTGTGGACAACACATGACGCTAGTCAGTATGCGTAAGAGTAATCATCGGGACGATAGACCGGCAAGACCCGGGTTTGAACCAACGACCTCTTTCGCAAATTTCAGCCTGTGTCACTTAATAAAAACATCTGGAAAATACATGTACATGTATTACAAGTATCTAAATTGTTGTTTAAATTGTGGAAGACAGTGGTGCAGAAGTAGAGCGTCGGCCTCTCACATCAAAGGTCTCTGGTTCGAGTCCCGTGATGAGCGGGTCCTGACTTTGGGATTTTTCCACACAATCGGCGCGAGTACTGGTTAAGTATCCAGGAAGCAGACATCGAGCGTGATTAATATAAGCCTAAAGCTTGTTTCGCAATCGATTTAAAATAAATAAGTTTAAACTAAATTGTTGTTTGTCTTGTTTGTTTATCGTTTAACGCCCCTTCCAGTAGTATGTTCTGGGTAAATTACATATTATTACAGTATCGAGGGATTGACGTGAAACGGTTTTAACTAAAATTGGTATATTTGTTTACCAAGGTTAATAACGTCGCCATAAAGTCTTAATAAGCGTTAAATAATTTTTCTTTGTAAACAACGGAAATTTAGGTGCCATTGCTCGTTCTGAGTAATGGCACCTAAATGTTCATTGTTTACAAAGGGGTCAAATTTGCCCATAAACCAGGATTTTCGAAATAGGTTTTTAGTTACAACCGTTTCACGCCGTATTATCCATCCAGACAACAGTGTATTAGTCGTAATGCAAACCGCGCGACCCTGAACACCAAGGGGACGGGCAACACGCGACCCCGAGCACCAAGGGGACGGGCAACACGCGACCCCGAGCACCAAGGGGACGGCCAACACGCGACCTCGAGCACTAAGGAGGTGGACCACTACTACCATTTTACAAAAGCTTTATGTATGGACCGACCGGTGATCGAACTCAGATCTACCGCTGTCGAAGCGGACGCTCTTATTATTGCATTTCCGAGGCGGTGTCAGTTTCCAAATAAGTTTACACGCAAAGGTGGGATAATATATATATCTCTTCCATGGTGTAGATCTTCCGAAAAGTGTACATTTTCTATTTTTGCTTTACGAAATTCATGTCTTGGTGTTTAAATGGTACGTCTGTTTAACGCAATGAAAGTTTATGTTATGTTTAACATTGGTTTTGGGGAACAGTCCGGTTAAATCGCTAAGTCGGTTGGAACGTCCGCATTTGGGAGTGAGATATCTGGGTTCGATCATACTTAAGACTTAAAAAAGGGTAGTAATGACTTCCCTCCATGGTACTCAGGGTTACGGTGATAGCTGTACGTACGTCTTGCATTGTTGATTTCCCTCCATGGTACTCAGGGTTACGTTGATAGCAGTACGTACGTTTCGCATTGGTGACTTCCCTCCTTGATACTCAGGTTTACGGTGATAGCAGTACGTACGTCTCGCATTGTTGACTTCCCTCCTTGGTACTCAGGGTTACGTTGATAGCAGTACGTACGTTTCACATTGGTGACTTCCCTTATTGGTACTCAGGGTTACGTTGATAGCAGTACGTACGTCTCGCATTGTTGATTTCCCTCCTTGATACTCAGGGTTACGGTGATAGCAGTACGTACGTCTCGCGTTGGTTATTTCCCTCCTTGGTACTCAGGGTTACGGTGATAGCAGTACGTACGTCTCGCATTGGTGAGTTCCCTCCTTGGTACTCAGGGTTACGGTGATAGCAGTACGTACGTCTCGCATTGGTGACTTCCCTCCTTGGTACTCAGGGTTACGGTGATAGCAGTACGTACGTCTCGCATTGGTGGTTTCCCTCCTTGGTACTCAGGGTTACGGTGATAGCAGTACGTACGTCCCGCATTGGTGACTTCCCTCCTTGGTACTCAGGGTTACGGTGATAGCCGTACGTACGTTTCGCATTGGTGACTTCCCTCCTTGGTACTCAGGGTTACGGTGATAGCTGTACGTACGTCTCGCATTGGTGACTTCCCTCCTTGGTACTCAGGGTTACGGTGATAGCAGTACGTACGTCTCGCATTGGTGACTTCCCTCCTTGGTACTCAGGGTTACGGTGATAGCAGTACGTACGTCTCGCATTGGTGGTTTCCCTCCTTGGTACTCAGGGTTACGGTGATAGCAGTACGTACGTCCCGCATTGGTGACTTCCCTCCTTGGTACTCAGGGTTACGGTGATAGCAGTACGTACGTCTCGCATTGGTGACTTCCCTCCTTGGTACTCAGGGTTACGGTGATAGCAGTACGTACGTCTCGCATTGGTGAGTTCCCTCCTTGGTACTCAGGGTTACGGTGATAGCAGTACGTACGTCTCGCATTGGTGACTTCCCTCCTTGGTACTCAGGGTTACGGTGATAGCAGTACGTACGTCTCGCATTGGTGGTTTCCCTCCTTGGTACTCAGGGTTACGGTGATAGCAGTACGTACGTCCCGCATTGGTGACTTCCCTCCTTGGTACTCAGGGTTACGGTGATAGCCGTACGTACGTTTCGCATGGGTGACTTCCCTCCTTGGTACTCAGGGTTACGTTGATAGCAGTACGTACGTCTCGCATTGGTGACTTCCCTCCTTGGTACTCGGGGTTACGTTAATAGCAGTACGTACGTCTCGCATTGATGATTTCCCTCCTTGGTACTCGGGGTTACGGTGATAGCAGTACGTACGTTTCGCATTGGTGACTTCCCTCCTTGGTACTCAGGGTTACGGTGATAGCAGTACGTACGTCTCGCATTGGTGACTTCCCTCCTTGGTACTCGGGGTTACGTTAATAGCAGTACGTACGTCTCGCATTGGTGATTTCCTTCCTTGGTACTCAGGGTTACGGTGATAGCAGTACGTACGTCCCGCATTGGTGATTTCCTTCCTTGGTACTCAGGGTTACGGTGATAGCAGTACGTACGTCTCGCATTGGTGATTTCCCTCCTTGGTACTCGGGGTTACGGTGATAGCAGTACGTACGTCCCGCATTAGTGACTTCCCTCCTTGGTACTCAGGGTTACGTTGATAGCAGTACGTACGTCTCGCATTGTTGACTTCCCTCCTTGGTACTCAGGGTTACGGTGATAGCAGTACGTACGTCCCGCATTAGTGACTTCCCTCCTTGGTACTCAGGGTTACGTTGATAGCAGTACGTACGTCCCGCATTGGTGATTTCCCTCCTTGGTACTCAGGGTTACGGTGATAGCAGTACGTACGTCTCGCATTGGTGACTTCCCTCCTTGGTACTCAGGGTTACGGTGATAGCAGTACGTACGTCTCGCATTGGTGATTTCCCTCCTTGGTACTCAGGGTTACGTTGATAGCAGTACGTACGTCCCGCATTGGTGATTTCCCTCCTTGGTACTCAGGGTTACGGTGATAGCAGTACGTACGTCTCGCATTGGTGACTTCCCTCCTTGGTACTCAGGGTTACGGTGATAGCAGTACGTACGTCTCGCTTTGGTAATTTCCCTCCTTGGTACTCAGGGTTACGTTGATAGCAGTACGTACGTCCCGCATTGGTGATTTCCCTCCTTGGTACTCAGGGTTACGGTGATAGCAGTACGTACGTCCCGCATTGGTGACTTCCCTCCTTGGTACTCAGGGTTACGGTGATAGTAGTACGTACGTCTCGCATTGGTGATTTCCCTCCTTCGTACTCAGGGTTACAGTGATAGCAGTACGTACGTCTCGCATTGGTGATTTCCCTCCTTGGTACTCAGGGTTACGTTGATAGCAGTACGTACGTCCTGCATTGGTGATTTCCCTCCTTGGTACTCAGGGTTACGGTGATAGCAGTACGTACGTCTCGCATTGGTGATTTCCCTCCTTGGTACTCAGGGTTACGGTGATAGCAGTACGTACGTCCCGCATTGGTGATTTCCCTCCTTGGTACTCAGGGTTACGGTGATAGCAGTACGTACGTCTCGCATTGGTGATTTCCCTCCTTGGTACTCAGGGTTACGTTGATAGCAGTACGTACGTCCCGCATTGGTGATTTCCCTCCTTGGTACTCAGGGTTACGGTGATAGCAGTACGTACGTCTCGCATTGGTGATTTCCCTCCTTGGTACTCAGGGTTACAGTGATAGCAGTACGTACGTCTCGCATGGGTGACTTCCCTCCTTGGTACTCAGGGTTACGGTGATAGCAGTACGTACGTCTCGCATTAGTGATTTCCCTCCTTGGTACTCAGGGTTACAGTGATAGCAGTACGTACGTCTCGCATTGGTGACTTCCCTCCTTGGTACTCAGGGTTACAGTGATAGCAGTACGTACGTCTCGCATTGGTGATTTCCCTCCTTGGTACTCAGGGTTACAGTGATAGCAGTACGTACGTCTCGCATTGGTGATTTCCCTCCTTGGTACTCAGGGTTACAGTGATAGCAGTACGTACGTCTCGCATTGGTGACTTACCTCCTTGGTACTCAGGGTTACGGTGATAGTAGTACGTACGTCTCGCATTGGTGACTTCCCTCCTTGGTACTCAGGGTTACGGTGATAGCAGTACGTACGTCCCGCATTGGTGACTTCCCTCCTTGGTACTCAGGGTTACAGTGATAGCAGTACGTACGTCTCGCATTGGTGACTTACCTCCTTGGTACTCAGGGTTACGGTGATAGTAATACGTACGTCTCGCATTGGTGACTTCCCTCCTTGGTACTCAGGGTTACGGTGATAGCAGTACGTACGTCTCGCATTGGTGACTTACCTCCTTGGTACTCAGGGTTACGGTGATAGTAGTACGTACGTCTCGCATTGGTGACTTCCCTCCTTGGTACTCAGGGTTACGGTGATAGCAGTACGTACGTCTCGCATTGGTTATTTTCCTCCTTGATACTCAGGGTTACAGTGATAGCAGTACGTACGTCTCGCATTGGTAATTTCCCTCCTTGGTACTCAGGGTTACGTTGATAGCAGTACGTACGTCTTGCATTGTTTATTTCCCTCCTTGATACTCAGGGTTACGGTGATAGCAGTACGTATGTCTCGCATTGGTAATTTCCCTCATTGGTACTCAGGGTTACGGTGATAGCAGTACGTACGTCTCGCATTGGTGATTTCCCTCCTTGGTACTCGGGGTTACGGTGATAGCAGTACGTACGTCTCGCATTGGTGATTTCCCTCATTGGTACTCGGGGTTACGTTAATAGCAGTACGTACGTCTCGCATTGGTGATTTCCTTCCTTGGTACTCAGGGTTACGGTGATAGCAGTACGTACGTCTCGCATTGGTGATTTGCTTCCTTGGTACTCAGGGTTACGTTAATAGCAGTACGTACGTCTCGCATTGTTGATTTCCCTCCTTGGTACTCAGGTTTACGTTGATAGCAGTACGTACGTCTTGCATTGTTGACTTACCTCCTTGGTACTCAGGGTTACGGTGATAGCAGTACGTACGTCTCGCATTGGTGATTTCCCTCCTTGGTACTCGGGGTTACGTTAATAGCAGTACGTACGTCTCGCATTGGTGATTTCCTTCCTTGGTACTCAGGGTTACGGTGATAGCAGTACGTACGTCTCGCATTGGTGATTTCCTTCCTTGGTACTCAGGGTTACGTTAATAGCAGTACGTACGTCTCGCATTAGTGACTTCCCTCCTTGGTACTCACGGTTACAGTGATAGCAGTACGTACGTCTCGCATTGGTGGTTTCCCTCCTTGGTACTCAGGGTTACGTTGATAGCAGTACGTACGTCTCGCATTGGTGGTTTCCCTCCTTGGTACTCAGGGTTACGGTGATAGCAGTACGTACGTCTCGCATTAGTGACTTCTCTCCTTGGTACTCAGGGTTACGGTGATAGCAGTACGTACGTCTCGCATTGGTGGTTTCCCTCCTTGGTACTCAGGGTTACGGTGATAGCAGTACGTACGTCTCGCATTAGTGACTTCTCTCCTTGGTACTCAGGGTTACGGTGATAGCAGTACGTATGTCTCGCGTTGGTGACTTCCCTCCTTGGTATTCAGGGTTACGTTGATAGCAGTACGTACGTCTCGCATTGTTGACTTACCTCCTTGGTACTCAGGGTTACGGTGATAGCAGTACGTACGTCTCGCATTGGTGACTTCCCTCCTTGGTACTCAGGGTTACGGTGATAGCAGTACGTATGTCTCGCGTTGGTGACTTCCCTCCTTGGTATTCAGGGTTACGTTGATAGCAGTACGTACGTCTCGCATTGGTGACTTCCCTCCTTGGTACTCAGGGTTACGGTGATAGCAGTACGTACGTCTCGCGTTGGTTATTTCCCTTATTGGTACTCAGGGTTACGGTGATAGCAGTACGTACGTCTCGCGTTGGTGGTTTCCCTCCTTGGTACTCAGGGTTACGGTGATAGCAGTACGTACGTCTCGCATTAGTGACTTCCCTCCATGGTACTCAGGGTTATGGTGATAGCAGTACGTACGTCTCGCATTGTTGACTTCCCTCCTTGGTACTCAGGGTTATGGTGATAGCAGTACGTACGTCTCGTATTGGTGACTTCCCTCCTTGGTACTCAGGGTTACGGTGATAGCAGTACGTACGTCTCGCATTGTTGACTTCCCTCCATGGTACTCAGGGTTATGGTGATAGCAGTACGTACGTCTCGCATTGGTGACTTCCCTCCTTGGTACTCAGGGTTACGGTGATAGCAGTACGTACGTCTCGCATTGGTGACTTCCCTCCTTGGTACTCAGGGTTACGGTGATAGCAGTACGTACGTCTCGCATTGTTGACTTCCCTCCATGGTACTCAGGGTTATGGTGATAGCAGTACGTACGTCTCGCATTGGTGACTTCCCTCCTTGGTACTCAGGGTTACGGTGATAGCAGTACGTACGTCTCGCATTGTTGACTTCCCTCCATGGTACTCAGGGTTATGGTGATAGCAGTACGTACGTCTCGCATTGGTGACTTCCCTCCTTGGTACTCAGGGTTACGGTGATAGCAGTACGTACGTCTCGCATTGGTGACTTCCCTCCTTGGTACTCAGGGTTACGGTGATAGCAGTACGTACGTCCCGCATTGGTGACTTCCCTCCTTGGTACTCAGGGTTACGGTGATAGCAGTACGTACTTGTAGTATTGGTGACTTCCCTCCTTGGTACTCATGGTTACGTTGATAGCAGTACGTACGTCCCGCATTGGTGACTTCCCTCCTTGGTACTCAGGGTTACAGTGATAGCAGTACGTACGTCCCGCATTGGTGACTTCCCTCCTTGGTACTCAGGGTTACGGTGATAGCAGTACGTACGTCTCGCATTAGTGACTTCCCTCCTTGGTACTCAGGGTTACGGTGATAGCAGTACGTACGTCTCGCATTGTTGACTTCCCTCCTTGGTACTCAGGGTTACGGTGATAGCAGTACGTACGTCCCACATTGGTGATTTCCCTCCTTGGTGCTCAGGGTTACGGTGATAGCAGTACGTACGTCCCACATTGGTGATTTCCCTCCTTGGTACTCAGGGTTACGGTGATATCAGTACGTACGTCCCACATTGGTGATTTCCTTCCTTGGTACTCAGGGTTACGGTGATAGCAGTACGTACGTCTCGCATTGGTGATTTCCTTCCTTGGTACTCAGGGTTACGTTTATAGCAGTTCGTACGTCCCGCATTGTTGACTTCCCTCCTTGGTACTCAGGGTTACGGTGATAGCTGTACGTACGTCTCGCATTGTTGACTTACCTCCTTGGTACTCAGGGTTACGGTGATAGCTGTACGTACGTCTCGCATTGTTGACTTACCTCCTTGGTACTCAGGGTTACGGTGATAGCAGTTCGTAAGTCTCGCATTGGTGACTTCCCTCCTTGGTACTCAGGGTTACAGTGATAGCAGTACGTACGTCTCGCATTGGTGACTTACCTCCTTGGTACTCAGGGTTACGGTGATAGCTGTACGTACGTCTCGCATTGTTGACTTACCTCCTTGGTACTCAGGGTTACGGTGATAGCAGTTCGTACGTCTCGCATTGGTGACTTCCCTCCTTGGTACTCAGGGTTACAGTGATAGCAGTACGTACGTCTCGCATTGGTGACTTACCTCCTTGGTACTCAGGGTTACGGTGATAGCAGTACGTACGTCTCGCATTAGTGACTTCCCTCCTTGGTACTCAGGGTTATGGTGATAGCTGTACGTACGTCTCGCATTGTTGACTTCCCTCCTTAGCACTCATTGGTGACTTTCCTTCTTGGTACTCAGGGTTACGTTGATAGCAGTACGTACGTCTTGCATTGGTGATTTCCCTCCTTGGTACTCAGGGTTACGGTGATAGCAGTACGTACGTCTTGCATTGTTGACTTCCCTCCTTAGCACTCCTTGGTGACTTTCCTTCTTGGTACTCAGGGTGACGTTGATAGCAGTACGTACTTCTCGCAATGGTGACTTCCCTCCTTGGTACTCAGGGTTACGTTGATAGCAGTACGTACTTGTCGCATTAGTGACTTCCCTCCTTGGTACTCCTTGGTGACTTTCCTTCTTGGTACTCAGGGTTACGTTGATAGCAGTACTTACGTCTCGCAATGGTGACTTCCCTCCTTGGTACTCATGGTTACGTTGATAGCAGTACGTACTTGTAGTATTGGTGACTTCCCTCCTTGGTACTCAGGGTTACGTTGATAGCAGTACGTACTTGTAGTATTGGTGACTTCCCTCCTTGGTACTCATGGTTACGTTGATAGCAGTACGTACTTGTAGTATTGGTGACTTCCCTCCTTGGTACTCAGGGTTACGTTGATAGCAGTACGTACTTGTAGTATTGGTGACTTCCCTCCTTGGTACTCATGGTTACGTTGATAGCAGTACGTACTTGTAGTATTGGTGACTTCCCTCCTTGGTACTCAGGGTTACGTTGATAGCAGTACGTACTTGTAGTATTGGTGACTTCCCTCCTTGGTACTCATGGTTACGTTGATAGCAGTACGTACTTGTAGTATTGGTGACTTCCCTCATTGGTACTCATGGTTACGTTGATAGCAGTACGTACGTCCCGCATTGGTGACTTCCCTCCTTGGTACTCAGGGTTACGGTGATAGCAGTACGTACTTGTAGTATTGGTGACTTCCCTCCTTGGTACTCATGGTTACGTTGATAGCAGTACGTACTTGTAGTATTGGTTATTTCCCTCCTTGGTACTTAGGGTTACGGTGATAGCAGTACGTACTTGTAGTATTGGTGACTTCCCTCCTTGGTACTCAGGGTTACGGTGATAGTAGTACGTACTTCTCGCATTAGTGACTTCCCTCCTTGGTACTCATGGTTACGTTGATAGCAGTACGTACTTGTAGTATTGGTGACTTCCCTCCTTGGTACTCAGGGTTACGTTGATAGCAGTACGTACTTGTAGTATTGGTGACTTCCCTCCTTGGTACTCATGGTTACGTTGATAGCAGTACGTACTTGTAGTATTGGTGACTTCCCTCCTTGGTACTCAGGGTTACGTTGATAGCAGTACGTACTTGTAGTATTGGTGACTTCCCTCCTTGGTACTCATGGTTACGTTGATAGCAGTACGTACTTGTAGTATTGGTGACTTCCCTCCTTGGTACTCAGGGTTACGTTGATAGCAGTACGTACTTGTAGTATTGGTGACTTCCCTCCTTGGTACTCATGGTTACGTTGATAGCAGTACGTACTTGTAGTATTGGTGACTTCCCTCATTGGTACTCATGGTTACGTTGATAGCAGTACGTACGTCCCGCATTGGTGACTTCCCTCCTTGGTACTCAGGGTTACGGTGATAGCAGTACGTACTTGTAGTATTGGTGACTTCCCTCCTTGGTACTCATGGTTACGTTGATAGCAGTACGTACTTGTAGTATTGGTTATTTCCCTCCTTGGTACTTAGGGTTACGGTGATAGCAGTACGTACTTGTAGTATTGGTGACTTCCCTCCTTGGTACTCAGGGTTACGGTGATAGTAGTACGTACTTCTCGCATTAGTGACTTCCCTCCTTGGTACTCATGGTTACGTTGATAGCAGTACGTACTTGTAGTATTGGTGACTTCCCTCCTTGGTACTTAGGGTTACGTTGATAGCAGTACGTACTTCTCGCATTAGTGACTTCCCTCCTTGGTACTCATGGTTACGTTGATAGCAGTACGTACTTGTAGTATTGGTGACTTCCCTCCTTGGTACTTAGGGTTACGGTGATAGCAGTACGTACTTGTAGTATTGGTGACTTCCCTCCTTGGTACTCATGGTTACGTTGATAGCAGTACGTACGTCTCGCATTGTTGACTTCCCTCCTTGGTACTCAGGGTTACGGTGATAGCAGTACGTACGTCTCGCATTGTTGATTTACCTCCTTGGTACTCAGGGTTACAGTGATAGCAGTACGTACGTCTCGCATTAGTGACTTCCCTCCTTGGTACTCAGGGTTACGGTGATAGCAGTACGTACGTCCCGCATTGGTGACTTCCCTCCTTGGTACTCAGGGTTACGGTGATAGCAGTACGTACGTCTCGCATTGGTGACTTACCTCCTTGGTACTCAGGGTTACGGTGATAGCAGTACGTACGTCTCGCATTGGTGACTTCCCTCCTTGGTACTCAGGGTTACGGTGATAGCAGTACGTACGTCTCGCATTGGTGACTTCCATCCTTGGTACTCAGGGTTACGGTGATAGCTGTACGTACGTCTCGCATTAGTGACTTCCCTCCTTGGTACTCAGGGTTACGGTGATAGCTGTACGTACGTCTCGCATTAGTGACTTCCCTCCTTGGTACTCAGGGTTACGGTGATAGCAGTACGTACGTCTCGCATTAGTGACTTCCCTCCTTGGTACTCAGGGTTACGGTGATAGCAGTACGTACGTCTCGCATTAGTGACTTCCCTCCTTGGTACTCAGGGTTACGGTGATAGCAGTTCGTACGTCTCGCATTGGTGACTTCCCTCCTTGGTACTCAGGGTTATGGTGATAGCAGTACGTACGTCTCGCATTGTTGACTTCCCTCCTTGGTACTCAGGGTTATGGTGATAGCAGTACGTACGTCTCGCATTGGTGACTTCCCTCCTTGGTACTCAGGGTTACGGTGATAGCTGTACGTACGTCTCGCATTGATGACGGGATGAATAATACCGATAGTACTAATAATTTATCTGGAGCAAACATAGTGATATAAATGAAATACTTTTGAAAGCGGCGTTAAACACCGTTCAAATATGTAAATGATAATAATAATTCCGCGAATGGTGAGTAGATACAGGGAATTCATAATTTCTTATATCGTTTTTAAAATGAAGTACAGTTGAATCGCCAAATCGTAAAGTACTAATACTTTTCGAGATATCGACGTGTTTGAAAGTCCCCTAAATGTGTGCTAAAGTCAATTATGTACTGTCAGCTTAGTAGTTCATTAAGACTTAAATATTGATTATGAACAGCAAGTCATTGACAGAATCATAGCAATTAAAACGGCACAGCAGCAGTTCAGAATTATTGGTACGTGGTTTGTTTTTAAAATACATAATATCAGCCGTTAGCGGAATCGGTTCGAGTTGAAGGATTATATTCGAATTAACTCTTGTTTAAGTTTTCTCCAGTCAACTGCAGTTTCGTTATCTCTAGATATGACCTTATAATCTGTATACAGTCAACATATACATGCTTAAAAGTCTGAGGTGATGTATAATGTGATAAGATAACACTTAACAAATCTTAAAAGTGTGCAGGTACAAACAAGTGCAAGGCATATGTCCCGGATAATTTGGCCTGCTACAGTACAGCTCAAGGGGTTTTTCCCAAAATCCCTCACCCCCGCGGGCTGATAAGGCAGCCCCACCGCGTTCCCGCTCACCTGTACGCAGAGTTTCCCCTACAATAACCTGGCGGTCCCGCGGGGTTTGATCATTCAACTATTAAGTCCGCGGAGGGAAATCCGATAACGATTTATGACGTCACGATGATTGACAGCTGTGATTAAGACAGCCCCACAGCGTTCCCGCTCATGTGTATGCGGGTTTCCCCAACAATAACCTCGCGGTTACGCGGAATTTCATCATTTATCAAACGGTAGTTAATACACAACATCACACTATTGGAGTAAATTGTTTTTAAATCAATAGGGATATCCTATTCAGTAAGCCAGACGCGACATGTAACATAAGCCCATCTGTAATGCGATCAAAACAAGTGAACATCAATTATTACTTTCAATTAATAGGTGTTAAAAACATGTCGACAATCCGAGTTGTTCGGTGTTATTATGCTATGGTTAAAATCGTCACATTAAGCCATATTTCTACAAACGACCAAGTGTGCATACATTTATAGAACTGATGCAATCTTCAAACAAATGTATTATCAAAAACCTAGGAATATATGTTTATGAAGCACTTGCTTTGCGTAGTTCACTTAATGATTAGTAAAGTGTACCTTGTTAAACTGTCATAAAACACCGTTCGAATTTTTTAAGTAACAGCAATTGTTATAGTTAGATGTATTGAATAGATGTACTGCATGTACGTTCAACCTCCATTTTAAGATCTTAGGGAGGATAATTCGAGAGATTATTATTTACTTTTGTGTTCTGTAATTTTGTATTTTTTTTTACACATTCACGTTTGATATGTTATGTTAATATGTTTGTACGATGATGATCTGGATTTAAGATCAAATCAATAAACTCATGTTCTGTTCTGTTCTGTTCTGTTAATCACATATGCTGTCGGCTTTATGCAGTTTGATATGTTTGATAAGTTTATCCATTCAGATTCCTTTAGGCGTCCAGCCCATGAGGATACATGTTATATACACTGCTGACTGACAGTAGCACAGCAGAGAAAGTAAACATACATACATATTTACAAAGTTCCTGGTGGCGAAATATAAGTAATATTTTCATAAGTTTGCCTTTAACCGCCGTCAACATCTTCGCTTGAAGATATTTGAAAAATGAAAAGAAAATAGACAGTTACAACAATAACAATGTGACAAGAAGAGAAACCGCCTATTTGGACCAGTTCTCCTCTTTTCACAATGTCCCTACATCAGCAACGATTGATTTATATACATGAAGCATTCATGTATCATAAATTCACAAATCAATTCTACCACCCGGTGTCATATGTCCTCTCCTATTAATATCGGCGAATCTTTGATTGACGGATCTGTTTTCTGGCCGATAAGTCGGACAAGAAATAAAATGACAACTGGACGCTTGTTAATGAGAATCGCAAAGTTTCACAATACTCGCATTTGGTGCGGTTTTGAATATGGAAACGTATACCAACATTGACTGGAAAAATGAGGAAGTTCAATTCTGTGTTGTCGTCTATATCTTGTCCCTTTCTCACTTGCAAAGGCTTTCTTACGCAGCTACAGAAGACGATTTGGAAACATTGTGACAAAAGACGAAATTGTCGCGATAGTTTCAATCTTATTCAATAATTGTACTTTCGTTTATAAAGTTTCCATATGTTTGCCTATAAGTTTGCAAATTGACTACTGCTGATATGTTGCATGTGGAAAATGGTTAATAAGAATAGCCTTCCTCTCAGTGGCATAATACAACTTAGTTGTAAAGGATGTACATGTAATTCAGAAAAAAATATCACCATTCGCATACGCCCAATAAGATCATGATGTAATCTAGGCTTATAAGCCTCACGAAAACGGTTATAACTAAACACTAACTATAAACGTACGTTTTTTATTGTAAATTCTATTTATGTCAATATATTCGAAGGTTGGTTTTGGCGTGACGTGAAACATGTATTAACAAAACCCGTCATGAGCAAGTTCTCCATTTGTCAAATATGTTCATCTCTAGTCCATAATAGATCTTTAAGTTTTTGATATATGTTTCTGTATTATATGTAGACGTTTTGAATGTCGTCTGCTGCGGATTTATCATATGTTGGAAAGGGGGGTTAAAGAAAAAAATAAAAAGATGAGCGCTCGTTAGCTGATCGTGCAATGATCTTATCAAATTAACCCCTTTCCATCAAACACCAAGCAGACGACTTTTAAAACACTTTGTCAATCATTATTTTCAGCCCTGTCTCCATTTGCCACAATGCGCTTTCTGACCCTTATCAGCAGAAGAGTTGTGAAAACAGTGTTCCCGTCCGCCACAATGTTGTCTACTTGATTCAATAGTACATAGTGCTATAGAGTGGAATTGCACTTGTTTTTTCCTCCTCTTGTCTTTTCTTAGAAGAACCTTCTTTGTCGACTTTTCGTCTTAGTCCCTCGTTTGTGCGGCTCACGATGGTGTATTGTCAAACACATGTTTTACCTGCAGCGGGGTAAAAGGCTTTGACATATCTTCTGATGATGTTTTTCCTTACCGAGTCTAGTTCCTCCTTAATATTCACCCCCGCCACCGAACCAACTACTCCCCCATCTTATATTTCCCGGACCGAATAACTCCGGGAAAAAAGTCGTGTTAAGGTTAGCCCAACATTCCCTATTCCGATGGAATCATCCCTTAGCTTCCTAAGTCACATTCTGTTTTGTATTAGCATTTTTGAAAAGGTTGTTAACAGTTAAGTAGCTAGGACCATGATGTGACCATATTACAGGACAATGATCTATGAATTGATTGGGGTTTAACGCCATTTTTAACAATTTCTCAGTTATATCACGGCGGCCAGTTATCCTACTCATGCATTTCCTGGTTTTCTCTCACCAGTACTTCACACAACAATCTTCCCAAGCAACTGGCTGCTTTTCCACATATACTTGGTGGTAAATATAGTTCAGAACGGCAGATATTTAAAAAATCATTTATTTCAAGTCACTCTTTTCCACGATGTTTAATAATGCACAGTTAATAAAAATGCGCTTGTTTTTCAGGAATTATCTTTATACATACAAGAGAAAGTTGATGCAACGCATCAATGTCGTCGGATATCCATAGTGCAGTTATGCATAACACTAACATTATAGTAGTTGAATAAATAGTTATCAACAGAGGGGCAAATTGGAACATCAGGGGTGGGGTCAAGTGAAAATGTATCATAACTTGCATTGTTTTGTCAACGAAGTGAATGATAATTGAAGCCTTTCATTGTTTATGATCAATCTCCATTCCAAAGTAGGTTGACCATACACACAACCAACTAATTACAGTGCTTTCATTAAGGAATAATTATAAGTTTGTGAATTCCACATACACTTTTCAAGATGTTTGTCAGAATATTTGAATTTTATTATTTTTCAATTAAACCACAAAACAGACAATTTAGGATTTGCATGCAATAGCACGTCATTTTACCTTTCCTCTATTAAAGTCAACAGTGGACACCTTTGCATCAATCTACTTTTAAAACAATGAGATAAGGGTTAAATCGCTGAAGACATGAGTTTTCTCTTTTTCTCAAAATGATATTAGCTTGGCATCCTAATTATATCATACTTTAACAAATGTTGAAATGTAGTCCAATATTTATAAATTAGAGCACCTTCGAAATATAATATCAACTAAACAGTTAAGTCTCATTGAAATTGTTGTATAATTTAAACTTAATTTCGAACATAAACTGAGCCCTACAACATGTTAATTTATTTTAATTCTTTCCTTCCTTTTTTATAATGAAAATAACAAACTACTCATGTTTTAAAATTATATTATGATGAGCGCCCTTGTGTCAATGATGCATAACTATATGCAGATCGGAAGCAATATGCCTTTAGGGAATTAAATGACACATTTAAAATTGTCAAGGACGAAATAATTTTGTACGAAAGACCCGATTCTTTCTTATTCGCAGAGGTGTCGTTCTTGAAACTCTCTTTATAGGCAGAGAGTGTTCGTTCAAAGTAATTCTTCTATTAAAACCAGTTTTATCTCGGTTTTTTTTCTTTTCTTCACTTGTTTCGAACCAAATAAACATTTTAAATCACCTATGATTTACTATTTGTAAGTGAGTGTAAAGAGCGGCTCTCTGCAAAGGAGATTGATCTACGCAGTTGGTATTCGCGAGTATGTAAACAAATTTAGACTGTGCAACGTAAAGGTTTGTAGTTATCGCAATTTGATTACACGTAGTATATAGTGTAAAATAAAGTATACCAGTCTAGCTAATAGGGACTGTTTTGTCTTCGTAAATAAAACAAAAAAACATAAATGCGAGTCAAAATAAAGAAACTGAAAATACCTAAATCATCGGAATATTTATTTCATTTTAGATGTGTCATTACTTAGTGCGACTAATAATATTGTCACGCTGATTAACCAACCTACTTTTGAGATATACCACTCTTTAATACGGATTAAGATAAAGCAAGGTCTTTCAAATAGTACTATTTGAAAGACCCTGGATAAAGTGGCTGTTTATTACAACACATGTCAACCCTTTACCCAGACTTTCTGTAGATGACTTTCAACTGTATTTCAGTTAGATCATGGTATTGTATTGTTAAGTTACCAATACCAGGGACATAGATAAGATAACATTTGGACAATTCTATTTCTATTGGTGATATTTTAACTAGATAACAGGTGTACAGAATGAGTTGCCTATCCCTCTTATCTATGTCCCTGCCAATACTAACGATTTTATTTACCCTGACACGATAACATATATTTTACCGCATCTATTAGCGCGTAGGGTGGAACCCATTAATACTTTTTTTAAAGTGTTTGGTATGCCGGGAAACCTTTGTGCCCTTTTACCACATACAGACGCTGTCGACGCCTCTACAGGAGATGACTTATGAAAACATTGTGACAAAATGTAAAATTTCTCATGTTACCACCATGTTTTCAACTTTATTTTTAGACTTAGACAAAAACGGACGAACGTTGACGGTCGCTCCACGGAGCTATTGTTTTTATTTTGAAACATTGATTGGATATGTGTAAATCAATAAAATAGAAACCGAAGTTATCGTCCATTCAATGAAGATTCTAAAGTGGTGACATGTCTACAAGGAAACACGAGACAAAGTTGAAGACATCAGTCGTTGTTGAATTCTGAAAATATATAGGTTGAACACTTTATTCATTGATTAATTGGTTCGCTCGTTCGATATTTCGTACATGATAATTTTATACACATATTGAAAATATAATAATGTTTATTCTTGACATAAACGTTTATTCAGATTCCATTATATGTTTTAGATGAAGCAAACAGGACAATTATGTCTAAATCCAATGTTTGTAAAGATCAAAACGTACGTATGTATATTGTGTACGGGGCATGTCCAGACTTCCTTCCTAAGTGTAGTAACTTCAAATATAGACATGCTAGTTATGGTTCTTATCTAGAACAAAACGAGACGTCGCTTATACCTTGCTTAGACTTATACCTTGTTTTTCAAAGGGGGATAACTCCAAATAAAGGCATGCTAGTTATGCTACTTCTCAACAACAAAACTAGACGCCATTATATTTTGCCTAAACAGACCGTCTCCTAAATGAGAATAACTCCAAAATATAGGCATGCTTATTATTGAACTCATCTACAACAACACTTACGCCTTTTATATAGTGTGTCTAAGCATACAGCCTCCCTAAGGGGAATAACTAAAAATATCGGCATGCTTGTTACGGTACGTATCTACAACAAAACTAGACGTCATTAATAGAGTGTCACCAAAAGGGGAATAACTCCAAATATAGGCATCCTAGTTATTAAACGTATCTACAACAAAACAAGTCGTCATTGATATCTTGAATTAACATACTACCTCTCTTAGGAGAATAACCTCAAATAAAGGTATGATAGTACTTATTTAGAACAAACTAGTCGCCATCAATATCTTGCTTTTTAAGATTTGTCTCCAAAAGGGGAATATCTCCAAATTCAACCAAACGAGCTACAATCAATATCATGCCAAAAGAGACTAACGAACTGAGAGTTCGCTCTATGCCTTCTTATTTAAAATCTCTCATAATATAGGCATGCTCGTAACGATTCTTTTCTGAAAATAAACAAGACGACACGAGTTATCTACGGTGTTCCGTTAGGACCATCGTTGCTTGGCGGTTTCGACCTAGGGCCGACAGTACGATAACGCGATGCGATAGCACGAACACCCGATGCGAAAGTGCGAAAACGCGATGCGATAGTACGATACACTAGGTCGAAACCACAATAACGCGATGCGATAGCACGAACACCCGATGCGAAAGTGCGAAAACGCGATGCGATAGTACGATACACTAGGTCGAAACCACAATAACGCGATGCGATAGCACGAACACCCGATGCGAAAGTGCGAAAACGCGATGCGAGACTGCGAAAACGCGATGCGAGAAGGCGATACTAATATCGTACTTTCGCATCGCACTTTCGCATCGCACTTTCGCATCGCGTTATCGTCGTTTCGACCGAGGGTATCGTACTATCGCATCGCGTATTCGTACTTCGAACCTAGGTGTTCCGTAAGGACCATACGAAATGGCGATGCGATAGTACGAAAACGCGATGCGATAGTACGATACACTAGGTCGAAACCACGATATCGCGATGCGATAGTACGAAAACTCGATGCGAAAGTGCGAAAACGCGATGCGAAACTGCGAAAACGCGATGCGAGGAGGCGATATTAATATCGTATTTTCGCATCGCACTTTCGCGTCGCGTTTTCGTAATATCTCATCGCGTTATCGTGGTTTCCACCTAGTGTATCGTACTATCGCATCGCGTTTTCGTACTATCGCATCGCCATTTCGTACTATCGCATCGCGTTTTCGTACTATCGCATCGCGTTTTCGTACTATCGCATCGCGTGTTCGTACTTTCGACCCTAGGTGTTCCGTTAGGGTCATCGTTGTTTCGCGGTTTCGACCTAGGGTAGATATAAAATCCAGATATTGTTCTTTACGACCAAATTGATCTAGATCAACCACTAGCTAACAAGCTACATGTGTCAATAAAATCTGAATTTTACCACCAACATTAAGAACAACGTTTACGCTATCTCGTATCACACCAAAAACACTAATATGAGCTCAAAAATAAATTATTAAATGAATTTTTTACAAAATGTTTGTTATTGAATACGTTGATCAGTGGGATAGGATAGACAAGTAAGTTAGTATTGACCATTGGAGTAGAATTGACCAGTGGGGTAGGATTGACTGTTGGGTTAGGATTGACCAATGGTCTAGTGTTGACCAGTGGGCTAGGATCGACCAGTGGCTTTGTATTGACTAGTGGGATAGGATCTACCATTTGAATTGCTTGACAAATAAAGATTGTTTTGATAAGGCTCCGAGACCATTACTCCTATAAATTTCTTACCAACAGTTTTGTTTACTGGCTTTACGTCAAACCAGTCCGGATCTCTTTTATTTTTTACCCACTCTTTGCCTAATTATATTTGGTCAGTTTCCTCTCTCTGTAACAAAGGTAATTCGTACATGCGTCTCAGCATATGCATTTTTTTCAGTGTATACAAATCCAATCGGCTTAAATCTTAGTTTGTTTCAGTTACATTTCAATCCAATCTGATTCCTTTTTTTAAATCCAAGCAATTATCTCAACGAAACATAAGCATTAATAGAGTCGGGATTTATGGTTTCATTTGACACAAAAGTACAGCGATGTCATCTTTGAAAATTAATATGAAATATTAATATTTTCCCTTATGCGAACGCTCTGTGACACATCTGCAGAAGACGTACCTCTTGTTTTTGTTTAAAGAATGATAAGTTCTTTAAGAGTTTTGTTGTATATACACACTCGTGCTATTGATACCTTTCTATTCTATCTACTCTTACTTTCACTGTCAACATTTGAAAAATTCTTGGATAGAAGCTGGTTTAATAATTGTTTTATATTGTTTGATAAATGAGTATTAATGTATGTACTTTTAATGTAAAAGGTCTCAGTGATTCATCTAAAAGAAAACAACTATTTCATTGGTTAAAATTAAATAAGTATTCTATTTGCCTTCTACAAGAAATACATTGCCAAGAACAAACTTACAATATTTGGGAAAAAGAATGGGGTGGTGATATTTTTCTAAGTGGAAATAGTAGTAACAGCACCGGGGTGGGCATCCTTGTCAACTCTGGTTTTACATACACGATTCTAGAACGAAATAATATAATAGAGGGTAGAATGCAATCTCTTAAAATACTTATAAATGACAAAGAAATACTATTTCTTAATATTTATGCACCAAATAATGCAACAGACAATTATAATTTTTTAACAAAAATTGAAGACTTCATAATAGCAAATGATAGTGAAACCATTGTAGTGGGTGGAGATTTTAACACAGTCATAAATGTAGACATTGACAAGAAGAACGGTAATATGAATAGTAATAAAAGAAACAGGGACAAAATTAATAATATATTACAAAATAATGATATAAATGATATATGGAGAATTTTAAATCCAAATATTAGACATTACACCTGGCATTCGAATACCAGGCCTACCATTTTTTGTAGACTTGATTACTTCTTGGTTTCAAGTAATTTGGTAAATATGATAACAAAATGTAAAATAACTACAGGCTTTCGTTCAGATCACTCTCTTGTTCGTTTTAATCTAATGAATGATAATCAACCTAGAGGGCCCGGGTTTTTTAAACTTAATAATAGCGTCATACTTGAACAAGATTATCAAAATAAAATTAAACAATCTATACAAGAAATAGCTGACATAAATAAAGATTGTAATCCAAATACATTATGGCAAATAATTAAAGGCACGATAAGAAATGAGTCTATTAAATATACTTCATTAAAAAAAAAAAAAACATTAAAAAAAGAAATTGATTTAAAAAATGATATAGATATTTTAGAAAAACAATTTATTGATAATCCAGGTGATCAAACTTTAAAAGATAATATTAAAAATAAAAAGGATGAATTAAATCAAATAATTAAAACACAAACTAATGGAATTATTTTAAGAGCGAAAGCAGAATGGGTTGAAGGGGCCGAAAAAAATACGAAATACTTTAGTAATCTTGAGAAAAAAAGAGCTGAAAACAAAACCATCAATAGAATTTTAAATAATAATAATACTGAAATTACAAAGTCTGATGAAATTTTAAAAGAAACAAAACAATTTTACAAAACTTTATACAGTAAGGTAGATACCGAAAATAAAGATAATATAGACTTTTTTCCTGATGATAAAGAAAATATACTTGATGTAGATCAAAAACAGTCATGTGAAGGTATCATGAATATAGATGAATGCGCTTTTGCCTTAAAACAAATGAAAAATGGAAAATCACCAGGGTCTGATGGATTAACAACTGAATTTTTTAAAATATTTTGGAACACAATTAAATCTTTTTACATTAATTCTATAAATTATTCTTATGCGACTGGGATTTTAACAGACATGCAAAAACAAGGTGT
This sequence comes from Serripes groenlandicus, assembly GCA_031761405.1. NCBI lineage: Eukaryota > Metazoa > Mollusca > Bivalvia > Cardiida > Cardiidae > Serripes > Serripes groenlandicus. Next base: position 144,721 of record JASEVX010000384.1, read on the forward strand.
AATTACTCTAATACCTAAAAAAGACAAAGATTTGACTTCTTTAAATAATTGGCGTCCGATAAGTTTATTGAACATCGACTATAAAATAACAACTAAAGCTATTGCGAACAGAATGAAAAAAGTCTTAAATAAAATTATAAATGAAAGTCAAACTGGTTTTTTGAAGGGACGCTACATTGGCGAAAACATTCGTACTATTTTTGAAGTAATTGAAAATCTAAATGATAACAATAACCCTGGCCTGATATTTTTTGCAGATTTCCAGAAAGCCTTCGATAGTATTGACCATGATTTTATTTTTAAAGTACTTACTTACTTTAACTTTGGAACTTCTTTTATAAACTGGATAAAGCTATTTTATAATGATGCACAAAGTTGTGTTATAAATAATGGTCACATGTCGGATTTTTTTAAAGTTAATAGAGGAGTAAGACAAGGATGTCCTCTTTCTCCATACTTGTTTATTTTAACTATTGAAATATTATACAAATCAGTTAAAAAAGATACAAATATAAAAGGTATAAATATATACAATAGAGAGATAAAACATACTGCTTTTGCAGATGATGCCACTTTTATGATGGATGGGTCAACGAGTACTTTTAAAAACTTAATAAATAAAATAGATACTTTTGGTAAAATATCAGGACTTAAACTTAATTCAAATAAAACTATAATTATGCGCTCTGGTTCTTTAAAAAACTCAAATGAGACTTTTAATACGGGAAACAAATTCACCTGGACATCAGAAAATGCATCTACTCTAGGTATTACATTCTCAAATAACAAAAAAATGTATAATGAATATAATCTTATTCCCAAAATGAAAGAGTTTTGTAACTGCCTCAATAAATGGAAAAAATACCAATTATCTTTAATTGGCAAAATCACAGTTATCAAAACATTTGCCTTACCTAAACTTATATATCCACTTACTGTTTTAGAAAATCCACCACTGAATATTATAAATACTATTAAAAAAAATCTGTTTGATTTTTTATGGGATAACAAACCAGACAAAATAAGTAGAAAAACAATTATACAAAACTATGACAAGGGAGGTTTGAAAATGATAGATATTGATCTTTTCATCAATTCAATAAAAGCAAGCTGGGTTAAAAGAATAACCAATAACAACAACACAGGAGATTGGAAACATATTTATTTAAGTTTGCTTGAAAGAGTAGGGGGTAGTTTTATATTTGAATGTAATATTAATACAAAGGACTTAAATAACACTTTGAAAATAAAATCAAACTTTTTACTAGATATAATACAGTCATGGTCAAAAATAAATTATAATAATAATGTTCAAAATATTAAGAATGAAGTTTTATGGAATAACTCTTATATAATAAACAATAACAAAACTATTTTTTACAAAACTTTATATGACAAAAAAATAACATATATTGATCAAGTTTTTGATAATAGGTTAAGACTGTTTTACACTTTCCAACATATAAAAACAGTTTACGCCTTAAAGGCCTCAGATTTTTTAAAATATCATACACTCATTCAAAGTATTCCAAAACAATGGAAAGCAAAACTTAAAATTGAAAACAATTTAAATAATAATACACAACAAACTCTTTTGACACAAATAAGTACTCAAAAGAGCCCAAACAAATACTTATATAATATACAGTTAAATAGGATAACAAATAGTCTAGTTATTAAACCCCATATCAAATGGGAACAAGAAACAAATAACATTAACTGGAATATTGTACATACAATACCATTCAGATCTCTTATCAACACTAAATTAAGAGCATTTCAATATAAATACATAATGAGGATAGTTCCAAATAATAACTTTTTATTTAAATGTAACATTACCAGTACAAGATTATGTGATTTCTGTAATATGTTTAATGAATCAAACAAACATCTTTTTTGGGAATGTCAATGGTCCAGGAGCTTCTGGACAGAATTACAAGTATTTTTAAATGTTAAACAAATAGATATTAAATTAAATTATGAAATAGTCTCATTTGGATATATTGACCAGAGTAGCTACTCGACATTAATAAATTGCATATTGATAGTTGCAAAATATTTTATCTTTAAAAACAAATATGAAAATAATTGTCCAAGCTTTTATAATTTCAAAAAATATTTAAAATATCACGAATCCATAGAAAGACTGATTGCACTTGCTAAAGACAAACTCCAAGAGCATGATAGGAAATGGAACCAGCTTCAACTTCAACTTTAATAAGTTTGAAAGACAGTGTTCAGTAAACTCTTCTCTTTTTTCTTGTTTACTTCTATCTTCTTCTTCTCTTTTTCATATCTTTTCTGTCCTAACTTCTTCCAAAATTTATTTCCCAGAATACATTTATTAACTATGCGCTCATATACGAAATACTATTTGCACTGAATTCTGTAAATATATATATGTTTGTAGCAAAATTGTATGTACTTAAAATGTATTATGGAAATAAAAAAAATTAAAAAAAAAAAAAAAAAGAAGACGGATGTTGATAATATTGTAGCAAAGATGAATGCGTCCATTTAGAGGAATTTTACCTGTATCAAAATCTTTTTGTAAATTATAATACTTTTAAGTTTCACATGTTTTACTTTGCAACATGATCTCATAATATTCTTTAAGAGATAAAAGTTCTTTCAATGGACATGTACAATACCAATCTTGATGGTGTATATACGCATCTTGTCCTGCATGACTCCATTGTAATTGTACTCAAAATGCACTCGGAATTGTGAAGGGAAAATCTAAAAAAATAAAGAAATATTCATTTTTCTTTTATGTAGTGCAACAGATCTTAAATAAGCAGCTTACACAGTTTTAAAAAAATGAAAAAAATCCTATGCTTGAACTCTTTAAACCCTTTACCATTGCAGATAATCTGGCGTTCCACTGTAATTATATTTGTTGCATAATTGATACATATTAGTAAAAGAAACGGTACCAAATAATTGTAGAATTATACATGTACATCAAACAAATACAACAAAGCGAGAAGACTGCTTTCAGTGACAAATTGTGTATACGTTTTTTTCGGTTTTTAGGGATTTCTATGTGGTAGATGCAGATGAAGAAATGCTGAGCTTTACTTCGAGCAATTAATGATAAACGTTTTGTGAAGAAATAAGCAGATCATCATTGCCTGGTTCTTTTATCAAAGACTTTAAAAGAGCACCAGTGCTTATAATAAGAAAATAGATCTCATTTTGAGTGATATACCGGCTCTTATATCACGATTTGGAGTTCAAGTGTGAAGAAATTAATCACAAAAGCTGAATGGCCTGAGTGATTAATAACTACACACCTGAACTCCAAATCGCGATATAAGAGCCGGTATATCACTCACAGTGAGGTATATTTCAATTCTAGCACAGGTTGCAGGGGACCTTTAAATTTGCAACTTTTTAGTTTGTCAACACCAATAAATGTTAATTGAGAAATTCTCAAAAACAACATCCATCATAATGACAAAACTATATCTCAATATATGGCATATAACAATATTTCAAAATCATGTAACCTTTTAGCAACGCGACAGAACTGAACAAAATTTCAAACCCTGTGTATACTACCCAAAATGCGGGTTAAAATGACACTATTTCGGCAGATTTTCTAATCATGTCCTTACTTCATGGAAATATGCAGAAGAAAATTGAAGCACACGTACTTAATAATAAAGCCATGCATAACCAGGAAATGTCTACAAAATACCATGTCATCAGTATTCTTCTAGTAGAAAAGCTTATTTGAAATACTTGAATTTTCGTCAACACACAGCTTCTCAAATGATATTGAGATTGACCTCCCCTTGGAAAGCTCTCCAACATGATATGAGCCAGCATGATTCAAATTTTCGTATTTTCTCCACATTTTGTATGCATCAATTGATATAATGCAATAAAGAAATCAATGCCATATATTGTTATATAGTTAAGAAATCAATTTATTTTCAAACACACCAAATATATGAAATATCGAACAGGGGCGTCCCCTGCCACCTGCCACTGCCACGCCACCTTTAAGGTTTCATTTTCAGCTTAACTAGAACTAGTGCATCTGTGATTTTATAATTTATTGTATTTTACCCACAATAAAGACAAACAAAAAGAAAACTGTTTCTTTTAGCAATATGACCCTTTTCTAAAAGTAACCCAATACAAGGGAAATAATCCAAACATAGCCAAAATGCAAGAAAATAAGCAGCTGTCCCAAACATGTTAAACCATAGTTTTCTTATGAATGCAATGCATGTTATCAATAGGCTTAATAAAAAGAGGAAATATACATATTTAAAAGAGGGAAATACCTATGCTTTGAAAAGATGGAGTAGTTTTAGTGACACTTGTGCTGAATCTGACAGTATTCCTGGACCTGCTGATGAACATTCATATACACCGACTGAGTCTGAGGATGTAACTTCACTAAGGAGACTTCACGCATCAGTTGCACAAGATGTTCTTCATGCTAGTGGTTTAAACTCTGGACCAACTGTACCATTTAAGCTGAGACCATCAACAGGCACTGTAGAGAATACAAATTCTTCATCAATAGTCAGTGACAGTACATCAGTCAAAAATGAAAATTGTGAATCTGCAAATGCTTTAAAATGCATTTAATAGCCTTAACGGACATAAATGTGACAACGCTAGTCTGAACATTTCAGAACCTGAGTGTGCTCGACCGGAAAGGTCTTTGCATAACACAATGTACTGAAATGCCAGAAATGCAACCGTTTGTATCGCATGAACTGCCACTGTTTCACAGTGTAATAAAACAGGGACAGACCACAGGGTTCCTGAACAACTGTCTTGTTCTGCCAGTCCTCGGTTCACAATTGGGGATAAGTGACATTCAGCTTATGCTTGCCTGCTTAAATATTCAAGCACCAGACAAGCAAGGACTGCAAAGAAAATTCAACTCCCGCACAGAGTAATTTCAATACAAAAGTACGAGAAATGACGTCGAATTGCAAATAATGAACGTTTCAAACACTATATATATACAAATCACCAACTGTTGCAAGTGGTATCTTATAGTATTAATTTAGGGTAATAAGTATACAGTTGGCATTTCTGAACAGTGTAGGCTCAGATCAGCATGTACATCCGCACATGCTGATCTCGATCTACACTGTTCACAAAAGCAGACTTGTATACAGGCTCAATTACGTAAGTTATAAGTAAACAGTGTAGATGTTGTGAACACTGTAGGACCAGATCAGCATGTGCGGATGTACAGGCTGATCCGATCTGGATCTACACTGTTCATGAAGCAAATATGTACCTTTTCGCTAAATTATTTCTTGAACAGTGTAGCAAACTTGTACCAGTTCGCCCTGCCAGGCGTAATTATGTTAATACCGTGTGAAAAGTGTAGATCTTGACCAGACGGTACGGATGTACAGGCTGATCTGGTCCTACACTGTTCACACAATTCAATGTGTAGCTTTTCATTCGCAAAGTGTGTGGAATTTCAGAAAAGGGAAACAAACTGGAACAAAAATGTATCGTAACAGTTTGAATAGGAAATGGAATCATTGACGCCGCGTGGGAGCGCGGCGTCAGTATGGGATAGGTTTTAATTTTGTACCATGGGGTGACGTAATCGAAAAGGGAGAAACCAATGTTATTATTGTTAAAAAAAACCTCTGTTGTTTGATTGAAAAAAACAACCTTTATGAATCAATAAATTGTATTAACTGATTTAAGAAACAACAAGATACAAAATACGTTTGTCTTCTACCGTTATTACAAAACTTTATACACATTTAATTTGTATTTAATAACTTTTCCCCAACTGTCTAGGCTACGCTGTTTTTGATTGTTTGGTTTACGGCCCTGACCCAATTCATCAAAGCTCAGAGAAAAAGTTCACTTTTCCCAAACTTTCTAGGCTACGCGTTTTTAATTGTTTAGTTTACGGGCCCAAAATTCGCCGGATGTTTTTGCCTATTTATAAAAGTGTGTGAAGTTGGCAGAGCATTAGACGTTAGACATTAGACATTCAAAAAAAATATTCGAATGTCTAATTAGACGTTAGACATTCGATTAGACATTCGCTAATTTTGATTATCGAATGTCTAATTATACATTAGACATTCAATTAGACATTCAGAAAAATCGCAAATGTTAAATATCGAATGTCTAATTCGACATTAGACATTCAATCAGACATTCGCAAATTACAAGATCTATAACCCAATTTCGTCGGAGGTCATTGTACATTCAAAAAACGAATGTCTAATTGGTCAGTTAGACATTAGACATTCGATTAGACATTCGCAAATTAAGGGATTTAGGTACCAAATTCGTCGGAGGTCATTGTACATGCAAAAAACGAATGTCTAATTGGTCAGTTAGATATTAGACATTCGATTAGACATTCGCGAATTACGATATTTAGGTTCCAAATTCGTCGTAGGTCAACGTACTATCAAAAAACGAATGTCTAATTGGTCAGTTATACATTAGACATTCGATTAGACATTAGCAAAGTAAAGGATTTAGGTACCAAATTCGTCGGAGGTCATTATACATGCAAAAAACGAATGTCTAATTGGTCAGTTAGACATTAGACATTCGATTAGACATTCGCAAATTAAGAGATTTAGGTACCAAATTCGTCAGAGATCAATGTACATTAAAAAAACGAATGTCTAATTGGTCAGTTAGACATTAGACATTCGATTAGACATTCGCAAATTACAAGATATATAACCCAAATTCGTCGGAGGTCATTGCACATTAAAAAACCGAATGTCTAATTGGTCAGTTAGACATTAGACATTCGATTAGACATTCGCAAATTAAGGGATTTAGGTACCAAATTCGTCGGAGGTCATTATACATGCAAAAAACGAATGTCTAATTGATCAGTTAGACATTAGACATTCGATTAGACATTCGCAAATTAAGAGATTTAGGTACCAAATTAATCAGAGATCAATGTACATTAAAAAAACGAATGTCTAATTGGTCAATTAGACATTAGACATTCGATTAGACATTCGCAAATTAAGAGATTTATGTACCAAATTCATCAGAGATCAATGTACATTAAAAAAACGAATGTCTAATTGATCAGTTAGACATTAGACATTCGATTAGACATTCGCAAATTAAGAGGTTTAGGTACGAAATTTGTCTGAGGTCATTGTACACGCAAAAAACGAATGTCTTATTGGTCAAATAACTTGAACATATTGATAACTCGAACATATCGATATCTCGAACATACCGATGACTCGAACACATCGATATCTCGAATACATTAATAAAACGAATGTTTTTAACTTGAACATTTATTGACAAATCGAACATATCGATATCTCGAAACTTTCGATATCTCGAACTTTCCAATATCTCGAACTTTCGATATCTCGAACTTTCCGATATCTCGTTTTTATATTTTATTTTTTATTTATTTTTTCTTCTCGATATCTCGAACTTTCCAATAACTTTTCGATATCTTTAAAAAAAAAAAATCTCGATATCTCGAACTTTATCGGAAAGTTCGAGATATCGACAAGTACGAGATATCGACAAGTTCGAGATACCGACAATTTCGAGATATCGGAAAGTTCGAGATATCGAAAAAAAATATGAAAACAAATCGGTAAGTTCGAGATATCGGAAACTTCGAGATATCGAAAAAAAAAAAATTCTTTTTCGAAAAGTTCCGAGATATCGGAAAGTTCGAGATATCGGGAAAAAAAAAAAAAAAGATATCAATATGTTCGAACATTTCGATTTCTCGATTATTTTTTTTTATATTTTTTTTTTCTCGTTATCTCAGAAATTTGCGATATCTTCATTTTTTTTTTTTTTTTTTTCTTTTTTTTTTTTCTCGAACATTTCGAGATATCGATTTGAAACCGTGTATTGGTAAAAAATTAAGAAACTTCATGTTGTATGGTAACCTTTTATTATAGGCTATGGTAGCCAGGTGAGCAATATAGGCACATCTTGGCCTTTTTGGTTATGATAAAGGGACATTTGGCCTTCTTGTTCGAAATATTTACATCCTGTCTGTTTTCACACGTTATTTAAATGTACTGAACTACATCTGCTTCCTTTAAGTCATGCTTCAAAATCATGCGCGGCGTCCTTTGATGCTCTGCATCAAAATTCGTCTTGTATTTCTTTTGAAAGTGACTTATATATATCCATTGGGCCGGGTGTTACATTTGTAGTTATTGACTCCGCCTGTTCCAAGCGCGGCGTCATTATGGGATAAGTTTTAATTTTGTACCATGGGGTGACGTAATCGAAAAGGGAGCAACCAACATTATTATTGTCAAGCATTAAAGTAAATGTTTGAAAAAAGCAACCTGTATGATTGACTGATTTAAGAAACAATAAGATGCAACAAAATATGTATGTCTTCTTTCGTTATTTCAAATCTTTAGACACATTTGATTTGTATTTAATAAGTTTTGTTTAATAAGAATTTCTAAACTTAAAATGTTCCTCCCCATACAGTTTGTTAATTATGTCCATTGTATTCTTGCTATATGTTGACTATACATGTGAACTTTTTCTTTTAATTTCATAAATGCTCAATTTTGATATTTTCTTTAATTTGCTTATATAATCGACTATTTTTAGAATGGAATTTAAGAAGGGAATTAACTATCGAGTACAAAGGCTATTGGACATTTCGACCGTTAGACTCGGTTAGCTAATCCCATTGGCATATTCGAACAAGGAACTCTAATAATTCGCTACATCTACTAAATCTTAAAAGGATAGTGGTTAAAAGCTCACATAAAACAATTTTATACATGAAAATAAAATAACGTTCAAACTTTTTAAAATAACTACGTATTGTTTGTTAA